>WNWK01050629.1:0-12763 GCA_009830355.1 Cherax destructor | reverse complement strand
AACAAGGAATCGTTCAAGACACTGTACACCGTGTACGTCAGTCCCATATTTAGAGTATGCAGCACCAGTCTGGAACCCACACCTGGTAAACACGTCAAAAATTAGAGAAAGTGCAAAGGTTTGCGACAAGGCTAGTTCCACAGCTCGGGGGAAAATGCCATTTTGAAGAAAGGTTGAGGGAAATAGGACTAACAACACTGGAGGACAGAAGGGTTAGATGAGACATGATAACGACATACAAAATACTGCAGGGAATCGACAAGGTAGAAGTAAACAGGATGTTCCAGAGAGGGAACAGAAAAACAAGGGGACACAGCTGGAAGCTGAAGACTCAGATGAGTCAAAGGGATGAGGAAGCCCCCTTCAGCCATAGAGAAGTTGGGAAGGGGAACAGTCTAGCGAACGATATAGGGGGAGGCGGGCCAAACATGTTTTAAGACGGGGGATGAAAAAGCTCATGGAGCAGGGGGGCAGAACCCAGTAGCCGACAGCGAAGAGGGGGGGCCGGGAGCTGAGTCTCGACCCCGCAACACAATTAGGTGAGTACAATTAGGTGAGTACACGACACACACACACACACACACACACACACACACACACACACACACACACACACACACACACACACACAATATATATATATATAGTATATATATATATATATATATATATATATATATATATATATATATATATATTTTATATATATATATATATATATATATATATATATATATATAACAACCACGGGGAGAAAGGAATGATAGCTCTGGGGCCTTTTTGGTGTTGCAATCAACACATCATCAGGAGCTTGCAAAGTTCTAGAAAAGAGGAGGATGTCCAAGGAAATACGATCCCAAGGGACGTCTTCAATGGAGTGAGGGAGAAGGAAACAGTAAATGCCCCAAGGCATACCAGTACCCATAGCCAGAAAGGTTGAATATTATAGCATTAGAAAGAGCCCACAAGCAACACGAAAGGAATAGAGGTATCATTCTACTCCCCCCGTGGTTGTTTTGCATCCTGTATCACTTAGTTTGCAATATTTGTAGGTAGTAGGTTGGTAGTCAGCAACCACCCAGGGAGGTACTACCATCCTGCCAAGTGAGTGTAAAACGAAAGCCTGTAATTGTTTTACATGATGGTAGGATTGCTGTTGTCTTTTTTTCATGCAAGATTTCAGGTACGTCTTGCTACTTCTACTTACACTTAGGTCACGGTACGCAAACATGTACACGTTTATGTATACACACTCATCTGAGTTTTCTTTGATTTTATCTTAATAGTTCTTGGTCTTATTGCTTTTCCTTTCATATCCATGGGGAAGTGGAATAAGAATCTTTCCTCCGTAAGCCATGCGTGTTGTAAAAGTCAACTAAAATGCCGGGAACAATGGGCTAGTAACTCCTTTTCCTGTATAGATTTACTAAAAAGAAAAAGAAGAAAACCATCAAAGTGAGATGTTTGAATGTGCGTGGATGTTGTGCGAATGATAAGAAAGAGATGATTGTAGATGTTATGAATGAAAAGAAACTGGATGTCCTGGCTTTAAGTGAGACAAAGGTGAAGGGGGTAGAAGAGTTTAAGTGAGGAGAAATAAATGGGATTAGGTCAGGGGTTTCAAATAGACTTAGAGCTAAAGAAGGAGTGCCAATAATGTTGAATAATCAGTTATGACAGGTAAAGAGGGAATATAAATGTATAAATTCAAGGATTATGTGGAGTAAAATAAAGGTTGGATGTGAAAAGTGGGTTATAGTAAGTGTTTATACACCTGGAGAAGAGAGAAGTGTAGAGGAGAGAGAGAGATTTTGGGAAATGTTGAGTGAGTGTGTGGGGAGTTTTGAACCAAGTGAGAGAGTAATTGTGGTTGGGGATCTTAATGCTAAAGTGGGTAAAAATGTTGTGGAGGTAGTAGTAGGTAAATTTGGGGTGCCAGGTAAATGTAAATGGGAACCATTAATTGAGCTATGTGTAGAAAGAGGTTTGTAATAAGTAATACATATTTTATGAAAAAGTGGATAAATAAATATACAAGGTATGATATAGCACGTAAGGAAAGTAGTTTGTTAGATTATGTATTGGTGGATAAAAGGTTGATGGGTAGGCTTCAGGATGTACATGTTTATAGAGGGGCCACGGATATATCGGATCATTATTTAGTTGTAGCTTCAGTTAGAGTAAAAGGTAGATGGGACAAAAAGAAAATGGCAACAGCAAGTAAGAGAGAGGTAAAAGTGTATAAACTAAGGGAGGAGGAAGTTAGGGTGAGATATAAGCAACTATTGGCAGAAAGGTGGGCTAGTGCAAGTATGAGTAGTGATGGGGGGGTTGAAGAGAGTTAGGATAGTTTTAAAAATGCAGTATTAGAATGTGGGGCAGAAGTTTGTGGATATAGGAGGGTGGGTGCAGGAGGAAAGAGGAGTGAGTGGTGGAATGAAGAAGTAAAGGGTGTGATAAAAGAGAAAAAGGTAGCTTATGAGAGGTTTTTACAAAACAGAAGTGTTAATAGAAGAGCAGAGTATATGGAGAGTAAAAGAAAGGTGAAGAGAGTGGTGAGAGAGTGCAAAAGAAGAGTAGATGAAAGAATGGGAGAGGCTCTGTCAAGAAATTTTGCTGAAAACAAGAAATTCTTTTTGTAGTGAGATAAACAAGGTAAGAAAGCCTAGGGAACGAATGGATTTGTCAGTTAAAAACAGAGTAGGGGAGTTAGTAGATGGGGAGCTGGAGGTATTGGGTAGATGGCGGGAATATTTTGAGGAACTTTTAAATGTCGATGAAAAAAGGGAGGCGGTAATTTCATGTACTGGTCAGGGAGGTACAACATCGTTTAGGAGTGAAGAAGAGCAGGATGTGAGTGTGGGGAAGGTGCGTGAGTCATTACGTAGAATGAAAGGGGGTAAAGCAGCTGGAACTGACGGGATCATGACAGAAATGTTAAAAGCAGGGGGGGATATAGTGCTGGAGTGGTTGGTATTTTTGTTTAATAAATGTATGAAAGAGGGGAAGGTAGATAGGGATTGGCAGAGAGCATGTATAGTTCCTTTATATAAAGGGAAGGGGGATAAAAGAGAGTGTAAGAATTATAGGGGAATAAGTTTACTGAGTATACCAGGTAAAGTGTATGGCAGGGTTATTATTGAAAGAATTAGAGGTAAGACAGAGAGTAGGATTGCAGATGAGCAAGGAGGCTTTAGAGTGAACAGTATTTAGATAAAGGTAGAGAAGTTTTCATTACATTTATGGATTTAGAAAAGGCATATGATAGAGTGGATAAGGGAGCAATGTGGCAAATGTTGCAAGGGTATGGAATAGGTAGTAAGTTACTGAAGGCTGTAAAGAGTTTTTATGAGGATAGTGAGGCTCAGGTTAGGGTGTGTAGGAGAGAGGGAGATTACTTCCCGGTAAAAGTAGGTCTTAGACAGGGATGTGTAATGTCACTATGGTTGTTTAATATATTTATAGATGGGGTTGTAAAAGAAGTAAATGCTAGGGTGTTGGGGAGAGGGGTGCAATTAAATTATGAAGAATTAAAGGCAAAATGGGAGTTGATACAGTTACTTTTTGCTGATGATACTGTGCTTATGGGAGATTCTAAAGAAAAGTTGCAAAGGTTAGTGGACGAGTTTGGGAGAGTGTGTAAAGGTCGAAAGTTGAAAGTCAACATAGATAAGAGTAAGGTGATGAGGGTATCAAACGATTTAAATAAAGAAAAATTGGATATCACATTGGAGAGAGGGATTATGGAAGAAGTAAATGTTTTCAGATATTTGGGAGTTGACGTGTCAGCGGATGGGTTTATGAAGGATGAGGTTAACCAAAGAATTGATGAAGGAAAAAAGGTGAGTGGTGCGTTGAGGTATCTGTGAAGACAAAAAACGTTATCCATGGAGGCAAAGAAGGGAATGTACGAAAGTATAGTGGTACCAACACTCTTACATGGGTGTGAAGCATGGGTTGCAAATGCTGCAGCGAGGAGGCGGCTGGAGGCAGTGGAGATGTCCTGTCTAAGGGCAATGTGTGGTGTAAATATTATGCAGAAAATTCGGAATGTGGAAATTAGGAGAAGGTGTGGAGTTACTAAAAGTATTTGTCAGAGGGCTGAAGAGGGGTTGTTGAGGTGGTTTGGTCATTTAGAGAGAATGGATCAAAGTAGAATATATGTGTATTTGCGGCAATGCGCAAGCCGACCAATATGGTCTACTTGGTCTTAACCGTTCCAAAACCAAAAGCTGGCATGCAAGACACAATGAAGTCAACGACATCATGAAGAGAACCCTTGCTACAGCTGGATGTCCAGCCGAGAGAGAGCTCCGATCACTAGCAGCCAACAATTCCCACAACCCAGCAAACCGCCCCGACGGGATCACCATCTATCTTTGGAAGAATGGCAAGCTCTTAGCATGGGACTATACCTGTGTGTCGACACTGGCTGACACCTACATCCATCACAGTGTCGGGCGACAGGGAGGAGCTGCTGACCACAAGATCGGCAAGTACAGGGACATAAGCCAACAGTATCAATTTGTCCCAGTGGGATCAGAGACCTTGGGATCATGGGGAAAAAATGAAACACGTTTCCTTAAAGAACTGGGTTCCAGACTCATCGACACCACCAGGGAAACATTCTTCATGCATCAGGGCTGTGAAGCATTCTTCATGCATCAGGGCTGTGAAACTTTCTTCATGCATCAGGGCTGTGAAACATTCTTCATGCATCAGGGCTGTGAAACATTCTTCATGCATCAGGGCTGTGAAACATTCTTCATGCATCAGGGCTGTGAAACATTCTTCATGCATCAGGGCTGTGAAACATTCTTCATGCATCAGGGCTGCGAAACATTCTTCATGCATCAGGGCTGCGAAACGTTTTAACTCACGTCCACGAAACACCTCATGCCGCATTTCAGGGATTTTTTTTTTAAAGAGGTGGAGTGGAATCCTACGAAATTCTACTGGAAAAGTCAAGGGAAACAGAGAAATGAAATGATATGACTGTCCATTACGAGACACTTTGAGACACACGTACCCCTGGCTGGAGGGGATGATACACTGTCTGCCATGTTTCAGCCAATGACTAATCATTATTTTTTCTGTTCCACGAAAATATCTAAAATATAGCACTAAGTTTTAAATTAAACATAACACAGAGTTCAACAGCAATTGACATTAGGTGGAACCTGCGGTAATACAAGCACAAATGGGAAATAATCAAAGACAACAGATTAGAGCACCCTCATGCAAGATCACCTACACATTTCAATTTCCTGAAACTGGAATCTCTTTACACACATACACATTCACACACAACAACACACACAACACACACACACACACACACACACACACACACATATATGTATATATATATATATATATATATATATATATATATATATATATATATATAGTGTGTGTGTGTGTGTGTGTGTGTGTGTGTGTGTGTGTGTGTGTGTGTAGATATGTGTATGTGTGTAAAAGAGATTCCAGTTTCAGGAAATTGAAAATGGGAAATAATCAAAGACAACAGATTAGAGCACCTCATGCAAGATCACCTACACATTTTCAATTTCCTGAAACTGGAATCTCTTTTACACACATACACATATCTACACACACACACACACACACACACACACACACACACACACACACACACACACACACATATATGTATATATATATATATATATATATATATATATATATATATATATATATATATATATATATATATATATATGTGTGTGTGTGTGTGTGTGTGTGTGTGTGTGTGTGTAGATATGTGTATGTGTGTAAAAAGAGATTCCAGTTTCAGGAAATTGAAAATGTGTAGGTGATCTTGCATGAGGGTGCTCTAATCTGTTGTCTTTGATTATTTCCCATTTGTGCTTGTATTACCGCAGGTTCCACCTAATGTCAATTGCTGTTGAACTCTGTGTTATGTTTAATTTAAAACTTAGTGCTATATTTTAGATATTTTCGTGGAACAGAAAAAATAATGATTAGTCATTGGCTGAAACATGGCAGACAGTGTATCATCCCCTCCAGCCAGGGGTACGTGTGTCTCAAAGTGTCTCGTAATGGACAGTCATATCATTTCATTTCTCTGTTTCCCTTGACTTTTCCAGTAGAATTTCGTAGGATTCCACTCCACCTCTTTAAAAAAAAAATCCCTGAAATGCGGCATGAGGTGTTTCGTGGACGTGAGTTAAAACGTTTCGCAGCCCTGATGCATGAAGAATGTTTCGCAGCCCTGATGCATGAAGAATGTTTCGAAGCCCTGATGCATGAAGAATGTTTCGAAGCCCTGATGCATGAAGAATGTTTTGCAGTCCTGATGCATGAAGAATGTTTTGCAGCCCTGATGCATGAAGAATGTTTTGCAGCCCTGATGCATGAAGAATGTTTTGCAGCCCTGATACATGAAGAATGTTTTGCAGCCCTGATGCATGAAGAATGTTTTGCAGCCCTGATGCATGAAGAATGTTTTGCAGCCCTGATGCATGAAGAATGTTTTGCAGCCCTGATGCATGAAGAATGTTTTGCAGCCCTGATGCATGAAGAATGTTTTAAAATTGTCATCGGTGGCTCTTAGCACAAGCAGAGTTTTTTTTTATTTGGCCAGACGCAACAAGAAGGGCACCGGCGCGTACGAGCCCACAAGAACTATTTTCCCAGTAAATTAAGTTGAATTTTCGTCGTTACGTTAGTGTTGGTTGTGTGGGAGGAGCCGGGCTGCGTTAGCTGTGATTGCAACAAGGGCAGGGAACATGCTTTGTGCGTGTCACATAGCTATTGGCCCAGGAGTCCGCTACGACTGCTACTACTGCTGCAACTTCGGCTGAAGAATGTCACTTGCTTCTGCCTCTTTTTCCTTCTCTCATAGAGGTCTATTGTCATGGTAGAAGTCAATTTTCAAGGCAAAGGTCTATTGTTATGAAGTTCTATTGTCATGGTGAAGGTGTATTGTCATTATGAAGTCTTTAATCATGGTGAAGATCTATTGTTATGGTGGAGGTTTTTTGTCTTGCTGAAGGCTTCTTGTCATGGTTAGGGTCTATTGTCATGGTGAAGGCCTGTTGTTTTTGTGGAAGTCTATTATCATAATAAATGTCGAATTGTTATGGTGAATGTTTATTGTTATGGTGAGTGTTTATTGTTGTGGTGAATGTTTATTGTTTTAGTGAATGTTCATTGTTGTTGTGAATGTTTATTGTTATGGTGAATGTTTATTGGTATGGTGAAGGTCTTCTGTCTTATTGGAAATATGCTGTGGTAGTTCAGTCTGCTGTGGCAGTTGAGGTCTGTTGTGATGGTAATCAGCTGATCGACAGAGTACAAATGGTGGATGGTTGATCACTGTGTAAACAGTTATGATCAATGGGGGAATAACTCCCTCTAAGTGTGGGCAATTGTCTACAAGTTGTGGGTCATCCTGAATATTAATAACCAATTGAGAAGTGATTTAGGTCAATTTAAAATGTCGTGTAGATTGGACATCGCCTTTGCTGGAACAGAAGCCAAATTTGTTTCTCTCGGACTCCAAAGAAAAAAAAAATCGCTTACATAACAGAGATAGATTAGTTCGTGTTTTCTTAGTCAGGAGCAAGAAATGGGCAGGGTAGGGAGGGAGGGGGGCTTGATGAGTCGAGGAAAATAATATCCAAGTGCAAAAAGTGACAGTTACAGAATAAAACTGGCTGTGTTAGACGAGGAAGACAGGATTGGCAGCTCCAGTCATACGTGATTTGTTGAGAAGAAAAAATATGTGGACATCCTTTGAAATTGTTTGTTGCTGGGAGGGAAAAATAGAATAGTCACACTAGAACTTATTTTATTTTTCCAAGAAAACGCAAAAGCTATGAGATATAACTTGTATAGTTCATTATGGCCAGTTGGAATGAGAGTGTATTGGTCGATTAGAAACTGTCAACTTACCAGTTAGAAACTCTCGATTGATCTGACGGAAAATGTGTCGCTTGATGAGTTAAATGGACCAGATAGACTGCAGATTGATTAGAAACTTTCTCTTCGTCAGTTAGAGACTATGATGGACAGTTAGAGACTATGATGGACAGTTAGAGACTATGATGGACAGTTAGAGACTGCAGATTTATTATTTAGACATAATCGTATGATCAAAAT
The DNA here is from genome assembly GCA_009830355.1 of Cherax destructor. Lineage (NCBI taxonomy): Eukaryota > Metazoa > Arthropoda > Malacostraca > Decapoda > Parastacidae > Cherax > Cherax destructor. The sequence goes on along the minus strand of WNWK01050629.1, from coordinate 4,615 downwards.
GGTCCAATGAACCGTCACAGTTCATCAGTCACTTATATATAGATTAGGAATCAAAGGCAGTCTAGTGGATAGTAAGATGCAATTCAGTAACTGTATACAGTTCAGTAATCAGTCTAGTGATCAATTAAATACAGTCTAGTTGTCAGTTATCGTATTTCGCTGCTTATAAGACGCGACTTATAAGACTTCTTTTACTTTCAATGGTTCGGCATCGGACGTAACTGGGAGAGCTACAGCCCATCCCACACCCCAAACTTTTAGCTCCCGTCACTGACCTTCAGTTTATAGGACGCAGGCTGGTTTTTGGAGACATTTTATGGAAAAAAATGCGTCTAATAAGCCGCGAAATACGGTAGTTATGAACTGCTAGATGTAATTTAACGGTCACCTGAACAATCTTTTGACCAGTCAGATACAGTCTATTGATCAGGTGTAGATGCAGTCTGGTAGTCGGTTAGACAATCTGGTGAAGAGTTAGAGACGCGCGAGAGTGGTGACAGCCCCAGGAAGAGGTTTTCTTCCTCTTTGTGTCCATAAGAAAATCAAAGGCTTCAACAGCAGCTCGTCAGCAAGAGGACATTAGCATAACTAATGATGGAGCGGACGACCTGGCAGCCATTGCTCATTACGGAGGGAAGGAGGGAGGAGGAGGAGGAGGAAGGGAGGGAGTAGAGGGAGAGGGATGGAAAGAAGGGGGAGGAGCATGGAGCTGGAGAGAGGGAGATTGCACCTGAAGAAAGAGGGGGCATTAAGAATAGGGGTATGAAGGAAGACTGAAATAAAAGGGAGAGAATGAAAGGGAAAAGGATAGGGCGGTAGAAAAATTGGAGAATGAGCATTAAATGGGGTAAGTAAATGAATAAAGAAAGTACATATTGCAGTCTAAATAGCAATGAAACCACAAAACAAGTGATTTTGAATCATTTACCAAACTGCGGCAGGCCAGGATTCGACCCCACGAACATTGTCCCACCTCAAGAGGCCAAACATTGCACATGTCGCCCTACCATCTGAGCCATCGATCCTACAAACAACATGAGCCTTGCGCACTAGACTTGTTTCATGTTGCGAGGATACTCGTGGCAGATGTATGCTCGTGGCAGATGGCTCAGATGGTAGGGCGACATGTACAATGTTTGGCCTCTTGAGGCGGGACAATGCTCGTGGGTCGAATCCTGGCCTGCCGCAGTTTGGTAATTGATTAAAAAGCACTTGTTTCGTGGTCATTTATATATTATATATATATATATATATATATATATATATATATATATATATATATATATATATATATATATATATATATATATATATATATATATATATTTTTTTTTTTTTTTTTTTTCAACAAGTCGGCCGTCTCCCACCGAGGCAGGGTGACCCAAAAAGAAAGAAAATCCCCAAGAAGAAAATACTTTCATCATCATTCAACACTTTCACCACACTCATACATAATCACTGTCTTTGCAGAGGCGCTCAGATACGACAGCTGAGAATAGTCCCTCCCAGCTGTCACTATCCCAGACCCCTCCTTTAAAGTGCAGGCATTGTACTTCCCATTTCCAGGACTCAAGTCCAACTAAATCAATTAACTGGTTTCCCTGAATCCCTTCACAAAATGTTACCCTGCTCACACTCCAACAGCTCGTCATGTCCCAAAAACCATTCGTCTCCATTCACTCCTATCTAACACGCTCACACATGCTTGCTGAAAGTCCAAGCCCCTCGCCCACAAAACCTCCTTTACCCCCTCCCTCCAACCTTTACTAGGACGACCCCTACCCCGCCTTCCTTCCCCTACGGAGGGTCTTAGGGTCGAGGCGTGTTCCCATGGCCGAAATGGGAACTGTTTGGAGGAAGTCCCTAGAATGATGTGCACTCACAGCTAGGAGACGGGCAGTCTCCCTGTCTGATGTTACAGCCCTAAGCCTGTTGGCAAGTATCTTTTCAGTGATGGGGCCATCCCAGCTTGACTGTTTGTAGGCCAGTTCTGCACTAGGTTTTGGTGTTGGAGCAGCAAGAGTCTCCCATTCAGTGATGGCACTGGTGTAGCTAGGGTCTTGTATTCCTGCTGAATCACTGAGGTTGTCTGGAAGAATTTGTTTTATTAGCTCATTTGATGCTATGGAAGAGGATAAGAAAGCTGGTAGGGCAATCTGGGAGGATTTGCGTACTCCCAGCCCCCCAAGCCTGACTGGAAGTGAGGCTTGCATCCAATGTCCATCTTCGAGGGAAAGATTCAATACACTCTCTAGCATGGTCTTGAGGAGAGAGTCATATTCCTTGAGTTTCGGACTGCTGAAGGCTGGGGAGCATCTCAGGAAGTAAGTAAGTTTTGGGATTGACAGTCACCTGGAGAGTAGGTAGAAAGCATCATGTGTATCGATGTCTTTCATCCTACCTTCCATCGTCCTGGGGTCTGAGATTTTTTTTCCAGGACCAACCAGATCGATGGCATTGGGTCCAAGAGGAGCACCAAGGAGAGTGCTGTTGGCTGGATCAATGGCTCGTGCCCCTGGTAAAACAGCACTAATGTTCTGGATCATCTGTTGATTGGTAGAAACTATTTCACATTTGGTGGGGTTTAAAGATAGGCCCAGGCTCTCTCCCATGTCTTTAATTTTCCTGATGTCCCCTAGGAGATAGATATAGGATATATATATATATATATATATATATATATATATATATATATATATATATATATATATATATATATATATATATATATATATATATATATATATATATATATATATATATATATATATATCCTCCTCCATAGCATCAGACGAGCTAATAAAATTCTCCCGGACAATCTGGGTACCAGTGCCATCGCCGAGTGGGAGACTCTCACGGCTCCAACAGCCAAACATAGTGTTGCATTAACCTACAAACAGTCCAACTGGGATGGTCCCATCGCTGAAAAGGTGCAATACAGCATGTTCAGGGATGCAACATCCGCCAGGGATACTGCCCGTCTTCAAGCTGTAAGTGCGCTGCACTCTGGGAACTTCCTCCAAACAGTTCCTATTTCGGGAATGGGAACAGGCCTCGACGCACAGATCCTATGTATTGCAGTGGCTCTCCGTCTCGCTGTCCTAGTCCATACGGAATATTCGTGTATTTGTGGCAATGCGCAAGCTGACTAATATGGTCTACATGGTCTAAAACTGCTCCCAAACCAAGGCTGGTACGCAAGACTCAATGAAATCAGGGTGCCCAGCTGAGAGAACCCCCAATCCTAGCAAACAGCAATACTCACAATCCCGCAAACCGCCCCACCCTTGGAAAAATGGCAAGCTTTTAGCTTGGGTATATTCCTGCATGTCGACGCTGGTTGACACCTACATCGGCCACAGTGTCGGGCAACAAGGAGGTGCTGTGGATCACAGGGAGGAGTACAAGATCAGCAAGTAAAGAGACATAAGCCATCAGTATAATTTGTCCCAGTGGGATCAAAGACGCTGGGATCATGGGGAAAGAACGCCACACGTTTCCTCAAACAAGTGGGTTCCAGATTCTCTGATACCACAAGGGACCCACAAGTGGCCACTTTCATGTTCCAGCGCCTCAGCATGGCCATCCAGAGAAAAAATGCTTGTTGCATATATCTCATGAATCTTCTCAATCTACAGGAGCTTCAGGAGATTCATAATGTTTGATATATTGTACCAATGTATTCATGTTTGTGCTTTTTAAATAAATGATCAATAACCTAAAAATTATATATATATATATATATATATATATATATATATATATATATATATATATATATATATATATATATATATATATATATATATATATATATATATATATATATATATATATATATATATATATATATATATATATATATATATATTATATATATATATATATATATATATATATATATATATATATATATATATATATATATATATATATTGTGTGTGTGTGTGTGTGTGTGTGTGTGTGTGTACTCACCTAGTTGTACTCACCTAGTTGTGGTTGCAGGGTCGAGTCAAGCTCCTGGCCCCGCCTCTTCACTGGCCGCTACTGGGTCACTCTCCCTGCGCCATGAGCTTTATCATACCTCTGCTTAAAGCTATGTATAGAGCCTGCCTCCACTACATCGCTTCCTAAACTATTCCACTTCCGACAACTCTGTGACTGAAGAAATACTTCCTAACATCTCTGTGATTCATCTGAGTCTTCAACTTCCATCTGTGTCCCCTTGTTGTTGTGTCCCATCTCTGGAACATTCTGTCTCTGTCCACTTTGTCAATTCCTCTCAGTATCTTATATGTTGTTATCATGTCTCCCCTATCTCTCCTGTCCTCCAGTGTCGTCAGGTCGATTTCCCTTAACCTCCCTCGTAGGACATACCCTTAGCTCCGGGACTAGTCTTGTTGCAAACCTTTGCACTTTCTCGAGCTTCTTCACATGCTTGGCTAGGTGTGGGTTCCAAACTGGTGCTGCATACTCCAATATGGGCCTAACGTACACAGTGTACAGGGTCCTGAACGATTCTTTATTAAGATGTCGGAATGCTGTTCTTAGGTTTGCTAGGCGCCCATATGCTGCAGCAGTTATTTGGTTGATGTGCGCCTCAGGAGATGTGTCT
>WNWK01050628.1:0-12763 GCA_009830355.1 Cherax destructor | reverse complement strand
AGACTGTGGTACGGTGGTCAACACACCAGACTGTGGTACGGTGGTCAACACACCAGACTCGGGTTCGATTCCTCGCAGAACTTTTCATATTATTATTTTTTTTTTCCTCTTGTCAACCGATGCCTCTTTTATTTTTATTTTAATTGTAAAACGAAACATTCTTCATTATATACAAAGAACATGAAAATACTACCAGTAAAATATTATCAGGTTTGATCTGGAGAACTGGAACAAGCTCAAATTTCTTGGAACAATGAAAAAACAAAATCCTTTCTCTAAGAATGTGAATTTTTTTTTAGCACCGAGGGGAGCGAAGTTCTGTATGAAAATGTATATGATCGTTTGACTTACAATACATTTACTAACCTCCAAGAATACTGGGAATGGTTAAGGGGCACCTCAGTTACCCTGTTTTCCAATATGTTATTTTTTACCTATAATCTACCTTGCCCATAATTTGAGGACAATTGTGTTGTGCAACACAATTGTCCTCAAAGATTTGTTAAGTTATACCATGAACTAAGGAAAGATCCTGGACTTCACCTTACGAAGTAGACAAAGCAAATGTGATAGTAATTATGAACAAGGTAGATTATAGGGGAAAAATAAACATGATAATAGGAGATAGGGAAACTCACGCGCCTCTTAAACACCGCTGACGTCAGCGATGTGGGGAAAGACTGACACACGAAGTGATCCAGGTTTACTGCTGAAGAAGACACTGGTCTGGGGAAGACACCCTGTGTGCTGACCTTTGGGAAGTTAGGAGGGTAGAGGGAAGGAAGTCCACGAATGGATTCCTGGACACAAAGTTAGGGAAAGCCAGAGATGTTCTGCATACTAAGGGACTTTTTGCATGCACACCTAAATGTCACCCATCTCTTTACATTGTATTATGCTGAAATAAAGAACCTTGAATTTTGAATCTTGATGATGGTTGAAGAGGCGGACCTTGGAGAAGTGGGGAAGGAAGAGCATCTTAAGAGGACACAGATGGACTCCTGGACACCTGAACCTGAAGGAAGACTCACCAATACTGTAGTAAAAGGGTGGTGGACCCTAAAGACGAACCACTGGCCTCCACTTGGCAAGGTTTGGCAACTCAGAGATAACTCTGAGGCTCACAGTAGAGGCAATTACTACTAATAATAATAATAATGAACAAAAAGCAAGAATAAAATGACTGGAACAATACGCTTGTCAATGGTCCAAGTCGGACCGAAACGTTGTTATAAGTTTCTATTATATGCTAGTTATTTGTGAATAAAAATAATAATAATAATATCAGAGGTGTGCATGACAACTAACTGGTGTTGCAAAGTGTCTCTGGGTAACGTGATGCTAAGTGGTGTTGCAAAGTGTCTCTGGGTAACGTGATGCTAAGTGGTGTTGCAAAGTGTCTCTGGGTAACGTGATGCTAAGTGGTGTTGCAAAGTGGCTCTGGGTAACGTGATGCTAAGTGGTGTTGCAAAGTGTCTCTGGGTAACGTGATGCTAAGTGGTGTTGCAAAGTGTCTCTGGGTAACGATGCTAAGTGGTGTTGCAAAGTGTCTCTGGGTAACGTGATGCTAAGTGGTGTTGCAAAGTGTCTCTGGGTAACGATGCTAAGTGGTGTTGCAAAGTGTCTCTGGGTAACGATGCTAAGTGGTGTTGCAAAGTGTCTCTGGGTAACGATGCTAAGTGGTGTTGCAAAGTGTCTCTGGGTAACGATGCTAAGTGGTGTTGCAAAGTGTCTCTGGGTAACGATGCTAAGTGGTGTTGCAGTGTCTCTGGGTAACGATGCTAAGTGGTGTTGCAAAGTGTCTCTGGGTAACGATGCTAAGTGGTGTTGCAGTGTCTCTGGGTAACGATGCTAAGTGGTGTTGCAAAGTGTCTCTGGGTAACGATGCTAAGTGGTGTTGCAGTGTCTCTGGGTAACGTGATGAAAGAGGTAGTCCATCACAACTGTTATGAATTACCTTGACAGCATTGAAGAATATATTAAGGGTACCGGAAGGAGACTTGATCCAACACTCTGTGGCGGCTCTTGATCCAACTTGACCACCAGGGCCAGGAGCTACGAAACAACCCGCTTAAACGCAACTGAGTACACACACGCACACAGACACACCACACAAGGGTGATGGATGGTGACAAGGGTGATGGATGGTGACCAGGGTGATGGATGGTGACCAGGGTGATGGATGGTGACCAGGGTGATGGATGGTGACCAGGATGATGGATGGTGACCAGGATGATGGATGATGACCAGGGTGATGGATGATGACCAGGGTGATGGATGGTGACAAGGGTGATGGATGGTGACAAGGGTCATGATGGTGACAAGGGTGATGGATGGTGACAAGGATGATGGATGGTGACAAGGATGATGGATGGTGACAAGGATGATAGATGGTGACAAGGGTGATGGATGGTGTCCAGGGTGATGGATGGTGACCAGGGTGATGGATGGTGACCAGGGTGATGGATGGTGACCAGGGTGATGGATGGTGACCAGGGTGATGGATGGTGACTTGCCAGGCTAATTACCGATTAGCGAGGATAGTTAACGACTAACGAGGGTAATTAACGACTAACATTGGTAACTAACGACTAACATTGGTAACTAACGACTAACAAGATAAAGACTAACGATGGTAATTAACGACTAACGAGGATAATTAACGACTAAAGAGAACAATTAATACTAACGAGGGTAGTTAACGGCTAACGTTGGTAATTAACGACTAACGGAGGTAATTAACGACTAACGAGGGGTGATAAACTACTAATGAGGATAATTAACTTACGAGGGTGATAAACTACTAATGAGGTTGTGCAGGTAGATGTAAACACAGCCACCTGGACAGCCTCGACCTTGCAGCCTATCCAGATTCTCTTATAGGCTTACCTTATCCTCTTCCGCTTGTATTCTCCTCATTAGTTTCACATCGTCTGCAAACAGGGACACCTCTGACTCTATCCCTACAGTCATATCATTCACATATATAAGAAACAGCATTGGACCTAGGACTGACCCTTGTGGTGCCCCACTCGACACTTGCACCCACTGACACATCGTCTCGGAACAACACACATTGCTTCTTTCCTGTCAGCTATGCCCTGATCCATTGCAGTACTTTCCTCTCCTATTCCTGCCTGCTCCTCTAGTTTTTCAACCAGTCTCTTGTGTGGTACTGTGTCGAAAGCCTTCTTACTGTCCAAGAAGATACAGTCTACCTATCATTCTCTCTCTCCTGTCTTACTTCTGTTACCTTGCCATAGAACTCCAATAGGTTAGTGATGCAGGATTTCCCATCCTTGAAGCCGTGCTTTTATTAGGCCATTCTGTTCTTTTTTTTATATTTTATTTAAAATCCAGTATTACATCACATAGAAACAATTAAATATCAAGGAACAGTAAAAGCAAAACATACAGTTTACCAACAGAGTAAGTACATTCAACTGAAATAAGGTTCTCTTGGAATCGACATTGAAAAACATACAAGATTGAGAAAACCTATAGTGTAAAATAGCAGACATAATGAAAACCTGAACCCACCCAAAAAGAACTCCTAAAACCCCAAACATCTTAATTTAAATTAAGCATACACACTTGTATTTTACATTATTTGCTGTACAAAAACTCCGAGTCATCAAAATGGGAGAAACCCCGGGAAAACATTCCCATACATCCAAAACCCTAACCCTACACTTAACCGCAAGCTCTATAGTACATAACCATTAAACATTCACTAAACCCCGTTTACAATATATTCAAAGCATATATTGTTACCATAATTAGTAGCACATTTCACGCCAAAATTAATTGAAGCAAAAATTTACAAAATCTTTCACTCTAATGAGAATATCAAACATAACCAGCAATTACGTATACCATAAAATACTGCAAAGCTAAACACCCCCCCCCCTCCTTATTACGTACACAATTTACAATACACCCGAGACAGAGTCATGGAGGAATGACCACGGAAACCTGATTGTAACACAAAAGTCATCCAGTGGTCATAAGATTGAAACATATGCAATACACAAACATATTACATAAGAATATATAATGTACTATATACAAACATATATATAATCAAAACCACTAACCTTTAACAAAACACAAAATGGGACCCCTAAAGGGTCAAAAGCATACAAGTATTAATATACTACAACAATTACAACTAACTTTTGGTAATATGAACCATCAACAACAGTAAAGAAAAACTAGGAACACACAAAATAGAAATCTCCGTAACATTCGTGAAAGGGATGCCCATAACCTGGCTCCAACACCTCACAGTGACGCTCGTAACCTGGCTCCAACACCTCACAGTGACGGAGTCTACGAATCAGACCCATTCAGTTTCAATACATAACTAAAAACACAACTCACAATTTAAAAAAAAAAAAGAATAATCCCATATATCAAGAATGATAGCCATAATAATTGCAAGAATACATCAATCACATTTGTGAAGTGAGAAACCGAAAAAGGAACCAAAACATCCTAAGGGCACAACCTGGCCCCCAAGTAAGGCAAACCCCCATTGAAAAAACCCTGAAACCCAAAAGTGAAACCAAAAAAACTAACCCCCCCTTCGTCTGAGCCTCCAAATATACCACACACACACTCACCTAGAATAAGAAAACCCACACCCCTTTTCCCCAAGGGAAAAAGGGGTTAGTGGAAACCGGGATAACCCCCCAACAACCACACCCTCCTCCCCCATACATAAAACCCACCTATCAGCTTTCACACCTACCCCTTCCTTGAAAAAAAAAAAAACTATAGCTTGGAGTTAACCCAGCAACGACCCCATTGTTAAAAGCCTATATCCAACAGAAAAAACCTATCCCACACCCTCCCATACAACTCCTGGTTCCTACACTTAGTTCTATAAAATCTCGCTGTTAAAGCCCTAATCCTAGCATCACTCCTAACCTCCCTCATACTCCACGAAACATAAATAAAATCCATAACCAAATACATGACCGCACGCCTCACATCCTCCTGGCATCCCACCACATCCAGACTTAAACATCTTAACACCGATAACCCATTACCCCCACACCCCGTATTACCCCTAGAAACCATTCCCTCACCCACTCAAGACCCCCACAAAAATATACAACATGGAATGCCGTATCCCAATACCCACAGTGTTGACAATACCCATCATCTGCCAGTCCCATCACAAAAAGCTGAGCCCTAGATGCCAAAATACCATGTAAAAACCGATACCCAATCTCACGCACCTTAGGAGGCAACTTTAGATGCCTAAACCAAAACCACGTAACATTCCAATCGTAACGCGGATAGACATCCATACCTAAAATCTCCATTTCTCGCCTTCCCACCTTATCTAAGCTTCCCACCTTCACCTTACTCGGATCCGGAATAACCAAAAGATGTGGTAAAATTGCCTCACAAAACAACAAATCCCCTCCCTTCCACCATCTGCGAACCTCACTCATCACCTGCCCCACTCTCACTCCTCTAATCCTCCCTCATGCTAGATATTCCTGCCTAACATATATTCCTATCAAACGCTTCTGCAAAGGTATCAAACCAAACCTGCCCTTTGCTACACTAGTCATTGCCACATCCCTCCCTAACCATTGCCTCCCATAACACCATATAAACCTTAATACTCGACTTTGCAACTGCAGAACATCTTCCTCCAATAAGGGATATACCGCCGCAACATAACACAACTTGCCATATACCAAGGAATTAACGATGACCCTCTGCAAGAGAGTGACCTCACCAGGCCGCCAACCCCCCATGCTACCCAGAGCGGCATTTACTACTGCCGAGGAATTAACCTCGCACGCAACATTCGCCTGAGTACAAAAAGTCACTCCGCATATCTTTAACATATTCACTATCGGCCACCCAAAACCCTGACCCAATGCCCCCCCCCCCCCGCATTTCCCCACCTCCAATAATTTCGATTTCTCTCTATTCACCCACAGGCTAGTGGCCAAACCAAAAATCTCAATTATCCTATTTACATTACCTAACCCCTCCATAGTGCCTACTAAGAAAGTGGTGTCATCTACATAGCCAATAATTCCCGTATCTGTTAAGTAAAAGGACACAAATGCAACTAATGTGACATTTTATTGTGGCAACGTTTCACTCTCCAGGAGCTTTTTCAAGCCGTTACGTAACGGCTTGAAAAAGCTCCTGGAGAGCGAAACATTGCCACAATAAAATGTCACATTAGTTGCATTTGTGTCCTTTTATTTAACATATTGTCAGTAATTCTACCAATATTATTACATTCCTGTATCTGCAACCCCATGAGTACTCCCTTCCCTCACCCCTTCCGACACCAACCTAAAAAAGGGGTCGTGCAAACACGCAAACAGGAGTAGTGACAAGGGGCACCCCTGCCGCAGGCCCCGTCCCAAGCTCACCTCAGACCCCACCCTCCCATTCACCTGCACCCTCACACATGCATCCACGTACAATGAGCGGACCCAACCCACAACCTCCGCCCCAAACCCCTGCCATAACAGCACCGCCTGCAGCATATCCCTATCAACACTATCATAAACTTTTTCCCAATCTAAACCTAATACACCTCCAGCTATTCTGCCCTCCAGAAAACCTTTGATCCTACAATGTTCCTCCCTCATACTTCACCCCGGAACCCTGTACTGACCCTTCTCCAATTTCCCCAAAACTCCTTTCTTTCGATTAGCAAGAATGCATGCAAAAATCTTATAATCTGCGCACATAAGTGTAATTGGCCTATAATCCTCAATTGTCCCACAAGCACGACTTTTCGGCACTAAAACCACATTACCTGTTGTCATACCTCCAACCAGACTACCTTTCAATTTTATAGCATTAAAAAACCTAACTAACATCTCCCTCAGAACCTCCCAATGAACAATATAGAAATCCCCAGAAATCCCATCCAGGCCCAGGGCTTTGCCCAGGGCCTGACTCTTCACTGCCTGCCAAACCTCCTCCTCCTCAGTTAATCTTCCTTCCATACTCTCCATATCTCCGGCCCCTATCCTCCCGCTTATCTCCAAAATTACATCCTGGGATACTTCATAACTAACCCCCTGTCTCATCTTACACTCAAACCAAGCATCCACATAACAACTTACAGCATCCGTAGTATGAAGAATCTGCCCCTTCCTATACCCACAACAATCCTCAGTAACCCTCAAAGACATTACCGTCATATCCCTTCTCTGGGTCTGAAAAGTATGGAACACTAACGCAGAGGGTTTGTCCCCCATAAAACTTCCTCTAAACCCCCACATACCCACAGAGCATGAAAATTTTCATTCTGCAACTCCCTCAGTTGCGACCGCAGATGGTCAATTTCAGCTATTGGATACCTCCCCCACCCTCATAAGTCCTCAACTGCCCTCTATGTACCTCAACATTCCCATCCATTGCCTCGCATCATCCCTACCCAGTCACCGATAAAAATCCTGTATCGCCACTTACTTACACACACATTCCACCTATACACGTCCCCACCAATCCGCAAAAACCTCCTATGATCCATCCCCTGCAACAACTGCACATTTAAACCTACTTAAAACCTTCCTCGTCTTTCTTCATTCCTCCCTCAACACATTCGCACCTCAGCCTTCGCAGTGAGAGGTTGTTCTACTGGGCTGCCCTCTAGAGGTTTCTCCCATACCAGCAGTTGGTAGCCAGTATGGTGGAGAGTAACTGCGTCGGAGATTATGACGACGTTTCGGTTCTACTTGGACCATTTAAAAGTCACATTTTGTGACTTGTAAATGATCAAGTCCGAGCGAAACGTCGTCATAATCTTTTCTCTCTTATGTGTGAGTTATTTGTGTATTGTCATGCAATGGAACTATCAGGGCATTAGGCCTCTTATTGAAGGCATTTGGTTCCTCATTCAAGACCTTGGCCTGTCAGGTCTTTGCGCCTCTCCCTGGCATTGTCACCAAACAGTGTGTGGACATCCCAGTCCATGATGCTGTCTGTCACGGTGAGATTCGACTGCTCTCTACCCTGCAAGTTGTAGTGATCCGGATGAGGCTGCAAAGGTTCTGACAGTGTACTCTTTGTACCTCCCTCTAGACTGGGCTTTAGACCTCTCTGCTCTTGCTGAGCTACTCTTGTGAGCTATTGTGAGCTACCTCGCCTCTGCCTCCTCCTGGGTGAATTTAACGACCTCCACAATATGTGTGATGCGAGTTGCTTTCTTCTGGACAGGAGGAATATTCTTCAGGACTCCTTGCCTTTTTTCGAGTATAGACTTCACTGTTTTTTTCCAGTTCTGTATATTTGGACTTCATATGGTTTGTTCTTAAACACGTACATGTTAATGATCATTTTCCTCTCCTGGAGTCGGCAGAATCATTCCCTTCCGTCTATCCTCCACCGTTGAACCTGGAGGCTGTGGAATGGCAGCTCTTTGAGTCTCAAGCTCAGATTTCTTGTGTTTACCTGGAGTTTACCTGGAGAGAGTTCCAGGGGTCAACGCCCTGCGGCCCGGTCCGTGACCAGGCCTCATGTTGGATCAGAGCCAAATCAACCAGGCTGTTACTGCTGGTCACACGCAGTCCAACGTACGAACCACAGCCTGGCTGGTCAAGCACCGACTTTAGGTGCCTGTCCATTGAAGACAGCCAGGGGTCTATTGTTAATCCCCCTTATGTATGCTGGGAGGCAGTTGAACAGTCTTGGGCCCCTGACACATATTGTGTTGTCTCTCAACGTGCTAGTGGCACCCCTGCTTTTCATTGGGGGATGTTACATCGTCTGCCGAGTCTTTGCTTTCTTAGGGAGTGAGACTCGTGTGCAAGTTTGGTACTAATCCCTTTAGGATTTTCCAAGTGTATATAATAATGTATCTCTCCCGCCTGTGTTCCAGGAGTACAGGTTTAGGAACTTCAAGCGTTCCCAGTAATTGAAGTGGTTTATTGCAGTTATGTGTGCTGTGAAGGTTCTCTGTACATTTTCTAGTTCAGCAATTTCACCTGCCTTGAAAGGTGCTGTTAGTGTGCAGCAATATTCCAGCCTAGATAGAACAAGCGACCTGAAAAGTGTCAACATGGGCTTGGCATCCCTGGTTTTGAAGGTTCTCATTATCCATCCTGTCATTTTTCTGGCAGATACAATTGCTACAGTGTTATGTGTCAGTGTTGTCCTTAGTTATTTTCGATATGTACACACACACACATACATACACACACATACACACACAAAAAAAACAGGCTTAGTGTCTACCCAACATGTGCATAGGACAAAATAGTAACTAACACACGCACACACACACGCGCGCACACACACATCTCCTTAGGCGCACATCAACCAAATAACTGCTGTACAGGAATGGTATAGAATACCGACAAGTGGAAAAATTTAGACACATGTGCAACATCTGGGTATCTTTATTGTAGACGTTTCGCCCTCCAGTGGCTTTATCAATACAATTATGTCCTATAATTTTTATTGATAAAGCCACTGGATGGCCAAACGTCTACAATAAAGATACCCAAATGTTGCATATGTGTCTAAGTTTTTCAAATAACTGTTGTAGCATATGGGCGACTAGTGAACCTAAGAATAGCATTCCGGCATCTCAGTAAGAAGTCGCTCAAGACCCTATACACGGTGTACGTCAGGTCCATATTGGAGTATGCAGCACCAGTATTGAACCCACACCTAGCCAAGCACGTCAGGAAACTAGAGAAAGTGCATAGGTTTGCAACGAGACTAGTCCCGGAGCTAAGGGGCATGTCCTACGAGGATCTTAATTCATGTTAAGCGCTAAACCATCTGAATAATTCAATGTAAGATGTGGTGGAGGCTTGATCCTCCGTCTGTTGAGCGCCAGACAAACATTCTTCCTATTTGTAGTCACCTATATGTCCTGTCCTACGAGGAGAGGTTAAGGAAACTCGACCTGACGACGCTGGAGGACAGGAGGGACCGGGGGAACATGATAACATCATACAAAATACTGAGAGAAATCGACAAGGTGGACAAAGACAGGATGTTCCAGAGATGGGACACAGCAACAAGGGGTTACAGTTGGAAGTTGAAGACTCAGATGAGTCACAGGGATGTTAGGAAGTATTTCCTTAGTCATAGAGTTGTCAGGAAGTGGAATAGTCTAGAAAGTAAGGTAGTAAAGGCAGGCACCATACATAGCTTTAAGAAGAGGTATGATAAAGCTCATGGAGCAGAGAGTGGACCTAGTGGCGACCAGTAAAGAGGCGGGGCCAGGAGCTGTAACTCGACCTCTGCAACCACAATTAGGTGAGTACACACACAAACAGGGAGAGAGGGAGCAGACGCATTGTGTGTGCCTCTAACGACAATCTTCAATAAATCTATCGAAACAGGGCAACTGCCTGAGGTGTGGAAGACGGAAAATGTAGTCCCGATTTTTAAAAAAGGAGACAGACAGACTGTACTAAACTACAGATCAGTGTCGCTGATATGTATTGTATGTAAAGTTATGGAGAAGATTATCAGGAAAAGAGTAGTGGAGCACCTAGAACGGAATGTAAGTCGCTCCCCAGCCTTGGTGGTGCACGGGTGAGCTCAGTCGTCCCCCTGGTGGAGGTTAGGTGAAATTTGCTTCACCACAATGGCGGATACTTACCGGCGCCGTGTCAACACTGTCTGCGTGGATTGCTTAAAGGTGCTGTGTATCCTGACAATGATGAGGTCATCTTGCCATTGGTTATCCGTGACACCTTTGGAGTCCCGACTGAGGCCATATATGGTATCTCCTTGAATGGGGCCGCCAGATTTTTCATAAAGTTCAACTCCACCAGTGTGTATGAAGCAATGGTGGACAAGTTTCAAGAGAAGAATATGGTCATCAATTCGGAATTGGAGGTGCGTATGCGTAACATGTTGGCGCATTACTCATGGATTTATGTGAAGAACATTCCATTTGAGGGAGCTGAATTTGATGTTCGTCGAATGTTTGGCCAGTATGGGACAATCCACATAGCCAATGTTGGTAGGTGGCAGCAAGGTACTTATGCTGGAATACCGGAGGGTACATACTCCCTCAAAATGACTTTGAGGAGGCCTAGCCCATCATATGTCCAGATGCAAGAGTTTCGAACCCATGTATATGTCTCGTATGCCGGACAGGTAAGGACGTGCCAGCTCTGTGGTGCCCGGGCATGTGGCGGCTTCATGTGATCAATGCAGGGAGGGCAACCTAGACATCGAGATGATGGGGTATCTCATTCCGAGGTGGACCCAAGAGGAAGACCAAGACGAGTGTGGAGGCGGTTCTTGATACTATGGATGTCCTCGGAGTTGGAGTGAGGCTGTTGATGCTGCTGAGGAGGCCGTCCTGACTTTGACCCCAGAGCTGCAGGAAGGGGTGAAGGATTGTCCTCACGTTGCCATGGTGGGGGACTTGTTTAGAGGTGGTCTTTGAGTTGCCGAGGACCTGTTTTGAGGACATCCAGAGCCTCCTTGAGAGCCCGTCTCCGCGGGTGTTTTGAGTCTGGACGAGGACTCACCTGGTGTTTCGCGAGTCCTGAGTGTGAGATTGGTTCAGTGGAGGACATTGTTGACTCCATGCCTGAGGTGGAGGGGCATAGGGAGGAAGGTCTTGGGGATATGGAATGTGTGGGAGCATCCGCAAGCGGCCCAGTGGGGCTGCTGAGGATGATGTCATAACCCCAGGCCAAAGGTCTTGTAAAATGGCTTGGAAGGATGTCGTTAAAGGGAAGAGGTGTGTCCCAAGGAGAAATGGTGGAGTAGGGGTGAAAGGAGGGGGCACATAGTGGGGCCTCTGTACCAGGTGTGATGGGATCTGTGCGCCGAAGTGGCAAACCCCCATTGACCTTTTCAGGTGTTTCAACTTGAATGTGAATGGGCTTCGGGTGAAAGTTCGGAGGAGATGGATTGAGGTGACGCTCAGACGGTTGAATGTCGATGTATGCTTTCTCCAAGAGCAAAACTATAGGTGTGGGAGGGATTTGTGTTTGAAGGATATACGTGTTATACCAGGAACTCGGGAATTTCAAGGGTGGGGTGATGGTGGGTATTCGCGAGACCCGCCCCTTCAAGTTAAAAGCCTGGGAAGAGTGGGGTGGTGGTAGGATAGTACGGGTGGACGGGGTTTGGGGTGATATACAGGTGTGTTTCATAGGTGTATATATGCCGGCGACTTCCAATCGCCACACTAAAGATGAGTTTGTACGACATGATTTAGTTTATGCGCTGCGAGGTTTACCGATGGTTACGATAATCGCCGGGGATTGGAATTGCATTATTAGAGGGAAGGATGTGGAACCTGGGGAGGGGGTGTTGTATGTTGCAGAGCTTGAGGGAGGTGATGCAGGCGATTAGGGCAGAAGATGTGGTCACGGGTGGAGGGTGGCGTGTGGATCACACTTATATTAAAAAGGGTTATGCGGCTCGGTTGGATCGGGTATATGTATCAGGGGCGGTCCAGGTAGGTGAGGTAACATGTCACGATTTTGGTTTCTCCAACCATAGGGGTGTGTTGGTGGAGATGGGTTGGGCTGGAGCGGTGAAGATATATCCCAGTTATTGGAAGTTTTTTTTTTTTTTTTATATTTTATTGAAAAAACAATTACAAAACACATGACAATACGGAAACAGAAGACAGAGTGATAACTTAAAATGCAAGCACTAACTGTGCTTGGCAAAGCAACAACAAAAGTTAACAAAATTTTCCCTACTTAAAAAACATACAAAGCATAAAAACAATGCACAAACCAGAAAACTTATCACTCAATGCTTATCATCCATGAAC
>WNWK01050627.1:0-12763 GCA_009830355.1 Cherax destructor | reverse complement strand
TGCATATTTCGACGTTTTAGAGCGGTTTGAGTGCTTTCTGACAAAACTCATTTTTAGCTAAAATACTTTGATTATCAAACTTTTAAATAGATTTCTACTGCAACTGAAATTTTGGGAAATGAAATTTTATGATTTTTTTTAGGAGGCTTACTCATAGGTATATTTTATCTAAAAATAGTTTTTCAGAAAATCATTGAAAATGCCTTGAATCGTCAAAAAGCAATAGAATAACGTTTTAGCAGTTTGAATATTTATAAATTATTTACATATTTTTTAAAAATCCCATTAAAAATCTATAAAATAATATTTGTATAGAATATTTCATATTATTTTTCAAAAATACATGAAACATTAAAAATCTAGAAAAATGTGCAAAAATGGTATTTTATTGCATATTTCGACGTTTTAGGCGGTTTGAGTGCTTTTCTGACAAAACTCATTTTTAGCTAAAATACTTTAATAAACTTTTAAATAAATTTTATGAATTGAAATTATGGGAAAAGTAACAAATTTATGATTTTTTTTGTGGAGGCTTACTCATAGGTATATTTTATCTAAAAAAAATAGTTTTTCAGAAAATCCTTGAAAATGCCTTGAATCGTCAAAAAATGCAATAAAATAACGTTTTATAGCATTTTTGAATATTTATAAATTATTTACATTTTTTAAAAATCCTATTAAAAATCTAAAAATCAATATTATTATAGAATATTTCATATTATTTTTAAAAAAATACATGAAACATTAAAATCTAGAAAAATGTGCAAAATGGTATTTTATTGCATATTTCGACGTTTTAGAGCGGTTTGAGTGCTTTTCTGACAAAACTCATTTTTTAGCTAAAATACTTAGATTATCAAACTTTTAAATAGAATTTCTACTGCAATTGAAATTTATGGGAAAAGTAAGGAAATTTTATGATTTTTTTTTGTGGAGGCTTACTCATAGGTATATTTTATCTAAAAAAATAGTCTTTCAGAAAATCCTTAAAATGCCTTGAATCGCAAAATACAATAAAATAACGTTTTAGCAGTTTTGAATATTTATAAATTATTTACTAATTTTTTAAAAATCCATTAAAAATCTATAAAAATCAATATTTTATAGAATATTTCATATTATTTTTAAAAATACATGAAACATTAAAATTAGAAAAATGTGCAAAATGGTATTTTATTGCATATTTCGACGTTTAACGTTTGAGTGCTTTCTGAAAAACTCATTTTTAGCTTAAATACTTGATTTCAAACTTTAATAGAATTTCTACTGCAATTGAAATTATGGGAAAAGTAAGAAATTTTATGATTTTTTTGTGGAGGCTTACTCATGGGTATATTTTATTGAAAAATTGTTTTCAGAAAATCCTTGAAAATGCCTTGAATCGTCAAAAATGCAATAAAATAACGTTTATAGATTTTAATATTTATAAATTATTTACATTTTTAAAAAATCCCAAAATAACTATAAAATCTAAAAATCAATATTATTATAGAATATTTCATATTATTTTTCAAAAATACATGAAACATTAAAATTAGAAAATGTGCAAAATGAATTTTATTGCATATTTGACGTTTTAAGCGTTTGAGTGCTTTCTGACAAAACTCATTTTTAGCTAAAATACTTTGATTATCAAACTTTTAAATAGAATTTCTACTGCAACTGAAATTTATGGAAAAGTAAGGAATTTTATGATTTTTTTGTGGAGCTTACTCAGGTATATTTTATCTAAAAATAGTTTTCAGAAAATCCTTGAAAATGCCTTGAATGCAAAAATGCAATAAAATAACGTTTTATAGCATTTTGAATATTTATAAATTATTACATATTTTTAAAAATCTATAAAAATCTATAAAATCAATATTATTATAAATATTCATATTATTTTCAAAATACATGAAACATTAAAATCTAGAAAAATGTGCAAAATGGTATTTTATTGCATATTTCGACGTTTTAGAGCGTTTGAGTGCTTTTCTGACAAAATATTTTTTAGCTAAAATACTTAGATTATCAAACTTTAAATAGAATTTCTACTGCAATTGAAATTTTGGAAAAGTAAGGAAATTTTATGATTTTTTTGAGGACTTACTCATAGGTATATTTATCTAAAAAAATAGTTTTTCAGAAAATCCTTGAAAATGCCTTGAATCGTCAAAAATGAATAAAATAACGTTTTATAGCATTTTTATATTTATAAATTATTATATATTTTTTAAAATACCTTAAAAATCTAAAAAATCAATGTTATTATACAATATTTCATATTATTTTTAAAAATACATGAAATATTAAAAATTAGAAAATGTGCTAAAATCGATTTTATTGCATATTTCGACGTTTTAGAGCGTTTGAGTGCTTTCTGACAAAACTCATTTTAGCTAAAATACTTAGATTATCAAACTTTAAATAGAATTTCTACTGCAATTGAAATTTATGGGAAAAGTAAGGAAATTTTAATTTTTATTGAGGAGGCTTACTCATAGGTATATTTTATCTAAAAAATATTTTCAGAAAATCCTTGAAAATGCCTTGAATCGTCAAAAATGCAATAAAATAACGTTTATAGCATTTTTGAATATTTATAAATTATTTATATTTTTAAAAATCCATAAAATCTAAAAATCAATTTTATTTTAGAATATATCATATTATTTATAAAAAAATACATGAAACATTAAAATCTCAGAAAAATGTGCTAAAATGGTATTTTATTGCATATTTCAACGTTTTAGAGCGGTTTGAGTGCTTTCTGACAAAACTCATTTTTTACCTAAAATACTTAGATTATCAAACTTTTAAATAGAATTTCTACTGCAATTGAAATTTATGGGAAAAGGTATATTTTATTTAAAAAAATAGTTTTTCAGAAAATCCTTGAAAATGCCTTGAATCGTCAAAAAATGCAATAAAATAACGTTTTATAGCATTTTTGAATATTTATAAATTATTTACATATTTTAAAAAAATCCCAATAAAAATGTATATATATAATATTTTTAAAGAATATTTCATATTATTTTTCAAAAAATACATGAAACATTAAAATCTAAGAAATTTGTGCTAAAATGGTATTTTATTGCATATTTCGACGTTTTAGAACAGTTTGAGTGCTTTCTGACAAAACTCATTTTTAGCTAAAATACTTAAATTTTCAAACTTTTAAATAGAAATTCTACTGCAATTGAAATTTTTGTGAAAAGTAAGCGAAATTTTATGATTTTTTTTGTGGAGGCCTAATCAGGGGTATATTTTATCTAAAAAAAAAAGTCTTTCAGAAAATCCTTGAAAATGCCTTGAATCATCAAAAAATGCAATAAAATAACGTGTTATAGCATTTTTTAATATTTATAAATTATTTACATATTTTTAAAAAATCACAATAAAAATCTATAAAAATCAATATTATTATACAATATTTCATATTATTTTTCAAAAAATACATGAAATAATAAAATCTAAGAAAAATGTGCTAAAATCGAATTTTATTGCATATTTCAACGTTTTGGAGCGGTTTCAGTGCTTTCTGACAAAACTCCTTTTTTAGCTAAAATACTTAGATTATCAAACTTTTAAATAGAATTTGTACTGTAATTGAAATTTATGGGAAAAGTAAGCGAATTTTTATAATTTTTTTTGAGGAGGCTTACTCATAGGTATGTTTTATCTAAAAAAATAGTTTTTCAGAAAATCCTGGAAAATGCCTTGAATCGTCAATTAATGCAATAAAATAACGTTTTATAGCATTTTTTAATATTTATAAATTATTAACATATTTTTAAAAAATCCCAATAAAAATCTATAAAAATCAATATTATTATACAATATTTCATATTATTTTTCAAAAAATACATGAAACATTAAAATCTAAGAAACATTTGCTAAAATGGTATTTATTGCATATTTCGACGTTTAAGCGTTTAAATTGAACAATATTTTAGCTAAAAATGAGTTTTCCAAAAAGCACTCAACCGTCTAACTGAAATATAAATAAAATAGTTTTAGCAATTTTCTGAGCTTTTTAATGTTTCATGTATTTTTCGAAAATAATGAATATCTATAAAAATATGATTTTATAATTTTAATGGATTTTTAAAAATATGTAAATAATTAAAATATTAAAAATCTAAAAACAATTTGCATTTTACGATTTAAAATTTCAAGGATTTTTGAAAACACATGATAAAATATACTATAGAACTTCTAAAACAATCATAAATTGTTACTTCCATAAATTTCAATGCGTAGAATTTATTTAAAGTGATAATCTAAGTATTTTAGCTAAAAATGAGTTTTACCGAAACACTATACTTAAACGTCGAATTACAATAGATTAGCACATTTTCTGACTTATGTTTCATGTATTTTCGAAAATAATATGAAATATTCTATAAAAATATTGATTTTTATAAATTTTAATGGGATTTTTAAAAATATGTAAATAATTATAAATATTATAAAATGCTATAAAACTTTATTTTATTGCATTTTTGACGATTTAAGCATTTCAAGGATTTTCTGAAAACATTTTTTTAGATAAAATATACCTATGAGTAAGCTTCCTAAAAAAATCATAAAATTTTGCTAACTTTTCCTAAATTTCAATTGCAGTAGAAATTCTATTTAAAGTGTGATAATCTAAGTATTTTAGCTAAAAATGAGTTTTCAGAAAAGCACTCAAACCGCTTAAAACGTCGAAATATGCAATATAAAATACGATTTAGCACATTTTTCTGAGCTTTTTAATGTTTCATGTATTTTTCGAAAATAATATGAAATATTCTATAAAAATATTGATTTTATAAATTTTTAATGGATTTTTAAAAATATAAATAATTTATAAATATTAAAAATGCTATAAACGTTATTTTATTGCATTTTTGACGATTTAAGCATTTTCAAGGATTTTCTGAAAACTATTTTTTTAGATAAAATATACCTATGAGTAAGCTTCCTAAAAGAAAATCATAAAATTTTGCTTACTTTTCCATAAATTTCAATTGCAGTAGAAATTCTATTTAAAAGTGTGATAATCTAAGTATTTTAGCTAAAAATGAGTTTTGCCAGAAAAGCACTCAAACCGCTCTAAAACGTCGAAATATGCAATAAAATACGATTTTAGCACATTTTTCTGAGCTTTTAATGTTTCATGTATTTTTCGAAAATAATATGAAATATTCTAAAAATATTGATTTTTATAAATTTTAATGGGATTTTTAAAAATATGTAAATAATTTATAAATATTAAAATGCTATAAAACTTTATTTATTGCATTTTTGACGATTTAAGGCATTTTCAAGATTTTCTGAAAACTATTTTTTAGATAAAATATACCTATGAGTAAGCTCAAAAATCTAATTTTACTTCCATATCAATTGGAAATTTATTTAAGTGTGAAATCTAAGTATTAGCTAAATAGTATAAGAACACTAAATAACGTCGAAATATGCAATAAAATACGATTTTAGCACATTTTCTGAGCTTTTAATGTTTCATGTATTTTTCGAAAATAATATGAAATATTCTATAAAATATTGATTTTTATAAATTTAATGGATTTTTAAAAATATTTAAATAATTTATAAATATTAAAATGCTTAAAACTTATTTTATTGCATTTTGGATTTAAGCATTTTCAAGGATTTTCTGAAAACATTTTTTAGATAAAATATCTAGAGTAAGCTTCTAAAAGAAAATCATAAAATTTGCTTATTTTCCCATAAATTTCAATTGCAGTAGAAATTCTATTAAAAGTGTGAAATCTAAGTATTTTAGCTAAAAATGAGTTTTCAGAAAAGCACTCAAACCCTCTAAAACGTCGAAATATGCAATAAAATACGATTTTAGCACATTTTCTGAGCTTTTTAATGTTTCATGTATTTTTAAAATAATATGAAATATTCTATAAAATATTGATTTTTATAAATTTTTAATGGGATTTTAAAATATGTAAATAATTTATAAATATTCAAAATGCTATAAAACTTATTTTATTGCATTTTTGACGATTTAAGGCATTTTCAAGATTTTCTGAAAACTATTTTTAGATAAAATATACCTATGAGTAAGCTTCCTAAAGAAAATCATAAAATTTGCTTCTTTTCCCATAAATTTCAATTGCAGTGAAATTCTATTTAAAAGTGTGATAATCTAAGTATTTTAGCTAAAAATGAGTTTCCAGAAAAGCACTCAAACCTCTAAAACGTCAAATATGCAATAAAATACGATTTTAGCACATTTTCTGAGCTTTTAATGTTTCATGTATTTTTCAAAATAATATGAAATATTCTATAAAAATATTGATTTTTATAAATTTTTAATGGGATTTTAAAAATATGTAAATAATTATAAATATTAAAATGCTATAAAACTTATTTTATTGCATTTTTGACGATTTAAGGATTTTCAAGGATTTTCTGAAAACTATTTTAGATAAAATACCTATGAGTAAGCTTCCTAAAAGAAAATCATAAATTTTGCTTACTTTTCCCATAAATTTCAATTGCAGTAGAAATTCTATTGAAAAGTGTCAAATCTAAGTATTTTAGCTAAAAATGAGTTTATCAGAAAAGCACTCAAACCGCTATAATATTTATTTTTATAGAGTTTTATTGAATTTTTAAAAATATGTAAATAATTATTAAATATTAAAAAATGCTATAAAACTTATTTTATTGCATTTTTGACGATTTAAGGATTTTCAAGGATTTTCTGAAAAACTATTTTTTTTAGATAAAATATACCTATAAATTTCAATTGCAGTAAAAATTATATTTAAAAGTGTGATAATCTAAGTATTTTAGCTAAAAATGAGTATTACCAAAAAGCACTCAAACCGCTCTAAAACGTCGAAATATGCAATAAAATACGATTTTAGCAAATTTTTCTGAGCTTTTTTAATGTTTCATGTATTTTTCGAAAATAAAATGAAATAAATTTCAATTGCATTTATAAATATTCAAAAATGCTATAAAACTTGATTTTATTGCATTTTTTGACGATTTAAGGAATTTTCAAGGATTTTCTGAAAAACTATTTTTTTTAGTTAAAATATACCTATGAGTAAGCTTCCTAAAAGAAAATCATAAAATTTTGCTTACTTTTCCCATAAATTTCAATTGCAGTAGAAATTCTATTTAAAAGTGTGATAATCAAAGTATTTTAGCTAAAAAATGAGTTTTGTCATAAAAGCACTCAAACCCTCTAAACGTGAAATATGCCATTAAATGCAATTTTAGGCAATTTTTCTGAGCTTTTTAATGTTTCATGTATTTTTGGAAAATAATATGAAATATTCTAAATTAATATTGATTTTTATAGATTTTTAATGGGATTTTTTAAAAATATGTAAATAATTTTTAAATATTCAAAAATTCTATAAAACTTGATTTTATTGCATTTTTTGACGATTTAAGGCATTTTCAAGGATTTTCTGAAAACAATTTTTTTAGATAAAATATACCTATGAGTAAGCTTCCTAAAAGAAAATCATAAAATTTTGCTTACTTTTACCATAAATTTCAATTGCAGTAGAAATTCTATTTAAAAGTGTGATAATCTAAGTATTTTAGCTAAAAAATGAGTTTTGCCAGAAAAGCACTCAAACCGCTCTAAAACGTCGAAATATGCAATAAAATACGATTTTTGCAAATTTTTCTGAGCTTTTTTAATGTTTCATGTATTTTTCGAAAATAATATGAAATATTCTATAGAAATATTGATTTTTATAAATTTTTAATGGGATTTTTAAAAAATATGTAAATAATTAATAAATATTCAAAAATGCTATAAAACTTGATTTTATTGCATTTTTTGACGATTTAAGGCATTTTCAAGGATTTTCTGAAAAACTATTTTTTTTATATAAAATAAAGCTTTTAGTAAGCTTCCTAAAAGAAAATCATAAAATTTTGCTAACTTTTCACATAAATTTCAATTGCAGTAGAAATTTTATTTAAAAGTTTGAAAATCAAGGTATTTTAGCTAAAAAATGAGTTTTGCTAGAAAAGCACTCAAACCACTCTAAATCGTCGAAATATGCAATAAAATACCATTTTAGCACATTTTTATGATATATTTATGTTTCATGTATTTTTTGAAAAATAATATGAAATATTATATAATAATATTTATTTTAATAGATTTTTAATTGAATTTTTAAAAAATATGTAAATAATTAATAAATATTCAAAAATGCTATAAAACGTTATTTTATGCATTTTTGAAAAATATTAAAAATATTAAAATTCTATAAACGTTATTATTCATTTGAGATTAAGGCATTTCAAGGATTTTCTGAAACTTTTTAGATAAAATAAACCTATGGTACTCAAGAAAATATAAATTTGCTAACTTTCCATAAATTTCAATTGAGTAGAAATTCTATTTAAAGTGGATAATCTAAGTATTTTAGCTAAAAATGGTATTAGAAAACATACCTCTAAAACGTCAAATATGCAATAAAATAATTTTACACTTTTTCTAGCTTTAATGTTTCATGTATTTTGAAAATAATGAAATATTCTATAAACTTTGTTTATAATTTTAATGGATTTAAAAATATGTATATAATTTATAAATATTCAAAATATATAACTTGATTTATTCATTTGACATTTAAGAATTTTCAAGTTTTCTGAAAACACAATTTTAAATAAAATATACCTAGAGTAAACTTCAAAGAATCATAAAATTTTGCTTACTTTTCCATATTTCAATTCAGTAGAAATTTATTTAAGGTGATAATCTAAGTATTTTAGCTAAATGGTTTCAGAAAAGCCTCAAACCATCTAAAAGTCGAAATATCAAAATACGATTTTACACATTTCTGAGCTTTTAATGTTTCATGTATTTCAAAATAATATGAAATATTCTATAAAATATTGATTTATAAATTTTAATTAGATTTAAAAATTGATTTTATTGCATTTGACGATTAAGGCATTTTCAATTATTTTCTGAAAACTATTTTAGATAAAATATCCTATGGTAAGCTTCTTTAATGGATTTTTAAAATATGTAAATAATTAATAAATATTAAAATGCTATAAAACTTATTTTATTGCATTTTTGAGATTTAAGGCATTTTCAAGGATTTTCTGAAAAACTATTTTTTAGATAAAATATACCTATGAGTAAGCTTCCTAAAAGAAAATCATAAAATTTTGCTACTTTTCCATAAATTTCAATTGCAGTAGAAATTCTATTTAAAAGTGTGATAATCTAAGTATTTTAGCTAAAAATGAGTTTTGCCAGAAAAGCACTCAAACCGCTCTAAAACGTCGAAATACAATAAAATACGATTTTAGCACATTTTCTGAGCTTTTAATGTTTCATGTATTTTCGAAAATAATATGAAATATTCTATAAAATATTGATTTTATAAATTTTTAATGGGATTTTTAAAAATATGTAAATAATTATAAATATAAAATGCTATAAAACTTATTTATTGCATTTTTGACGATTTAAGGCATTTTCAAGATTTTCTGAAAACATTTTTAGATAAAATATACCTATGAGTAACTTCCTAAAGAAAATCATAAAATTTTGCTTACTTTTCCATAAATTTCAATTGCAGTAGAAATTCTATTTAAAGGTGATAATCTAAGTATTTTAGCTAAAAATGAGTTTTGCAGAAAAGCACTCAAACCGCTCTAAAACGTCGAATATGCAATAAAATACGATTTTAGCACATTTTCTGAGCTTTTAATGTTTCATGTATTTTTCGAAATAATATGAAATATTCTATAAAATATTGATTTTTATAAATTTTAATGGGATTTTTAAAATATGTAAATAATTTATAAATATTAAAAATGCTATAAAACTTATTTTATTGCATTTTGACGATTTAAGCATTTTCAAGATTTTCGAAAACTATTTTTTTAGAAAAATATCCTATGATAAGCTTCCTAAAAGAAAATAATAAAATTTTGCTTATTTTCCCAAAATTTCAATTGCATAGAAATTCTATTTAAAAGTGTGATAATCAAAGTATTTTAGCTAAAAATGAGTTTTGCGAAAACTAAGTTAAAAGTATATATGCAATAAAATAGATTTTAAATTTTTATTTTTAATTTTATTATTTTAAATAATATGAAATATTCTATAAAAATATTGATTTTTATAAATTTTAATGGGATTTTAAAATATTAAATTTAAAAATATTAAATGCTATAAAATTATTTTATTGATTTTGACATTACATTTTCAAATTTTCTGAAAACTATTTTTAGATAAATATACTATAGTAAGCTTCTAAAAGAAAATAATAAAATTTTGCTACTTTTCCAAAATTCAATTGCATAGAAATTTATTTAAATGTATATCAATATTTTAGCTAAAATGATTTTGCAAAAAGATAATCTTAAAAATGAAATATTATAAAATAATTTTAGCAATTTTTAAAGCTTTAATGTTTATGTATTTTTGAAAATATTAAATATTCTATAAAAAATTTTTAAAATTTTTAAGATAAAATATGTAAATACTTAAAAATATAAAAATGCTATAAACTTATTTATTCAATTTTGACATTTAAGTATTTTAAGTTTTGAAAACATTTTTTTAGTAAAATATCCAAAAGTAACTCCTAAAAGAAAATATAAAAATTTTGCTTACTTTTCCATAAATTTCAATTTCATAGAAATTTTTAAAATGTGATAATAAATATTTTATAAAAAATGATTTTAAAAGCATAACTTTAAAAGTAAATATGCAATAAAATAATTTTAACATTTTTGACTTTAATTTTCATGATTTTTGAAAATAATTGAAAATTCTATAAATATTGATTTTATAAATTTTTATGTTTTAAAAATATTAAATATTAAATATTAAAAATGCATAAAATATTTTATTGATTTTGAATTAAGGATTTTCAAGATTTTCTGAAAACATTTTTAATAAAATATCCTTGAGTAATTCCTAAAAAAAATATAAAATTTTTTACTTTTCATAAATTTCAATTAGTAGAAATTCTATTTAAAATGTAAATAAGATTTTATAAAAATGATTTTCAGAAAAATAAACCTTAAAAGTAAAAGAATAATCATTTTGAATTTTTCTAGTTTTAAATTTTCATTATTTTTGAAAAAATATGAAATATTCTATAAAATATTATTTATAAAATTTTAAGTTTAAAAAATATTAAATAATAAAAATATAAAATGCTATAAAACTGTTTTAGCATTTTGAATTAAGCATTCAAGTTTCTGAAAACTATTTTTTAATAAAATATCCTATATAAGCTTCTAAAAGAATTAAAATTTTTATTTTCCATAAATTTAATTTGTAGAAATTATTTAAAAGTTGATCAAAGTATTTTAGCTAAAAATATTTGCAAAAAGCCTAAACGCTCTAAAACTGAATGAAAAATCATTTTGAATTTTTTTGATTTTAATGTTTATGTATTGAATAATATAAATATTCTATAAAATATTATTTTTATAAATTTTTAAGATTTAAAAATATGTAAATAATTTAAAATATTAAAAAATTATAACTTGATTTTATTGCATTTTTTAATTTAAGATTTTCAAAGATTTTTAAAATATTTTTTAGTAAAATATGTATGATAATTCTAAAAGAAAATAATAAAATTTTCTATTTTCCATAAATTTCAATTCGTAAAATTTTTTAATAAATAAATTTTAGCTAAAAATAAAAACTCAAACTTTTAAAAGTCGAAATATCAATAAAAAATTTTAAACATTTTTAGCTATAATGTTTCAGATTTCGAAATAATATAAATATTCATAAAATATGATTTTTATAACTTTTTAATGGGATTTTTAAAAATATGTAAATAATATAAATATTCAAAAATTTATAAATTTTTATTGAATTTTAAATTAAATATTTTAAGATTTAAAAATATAATTTTTAATAATATACTTTAGATTTTAAGTTCTAAAAAATTTAAAAAATTTTGTTACTTTTCCAAAAATTTCTAATTTGTGAAATTTATTTAAAATTCATAATCAAAGTAATTTTATTAAAAATAGTTTTGCAAAAAGATAAAAATCTCTCAAAACGTGAAAATGCATAAACGATTTTAGCAATTTTTCTGAGTTTTAAATTTTCATGATTTTGAAAATAATATGAATTTCAATAAAAATATTGATTTTTATAAATTTTTAATGGGATTTTTAAAAATATGTAAATAATTTAAAAATATTAAAAAATGCTATAAAACTTGATTTTATTGCATTTTTTGACGATTTAAGGCATTTTCAAAGATTTTCTGAAAAACTATTTTTTTTAGATAAAATATGCCTATGAGTAAGCTTCCTAAAAGAAAATAATAAAATTTTGCTTACTTTTCCCATAAATTTCAATTGCAGTAGAAATTCTATTTAAAAGTGTGATAATCAAAGTATTTTAGCTAAAAAATGAGTTTTGCCAGAAAAGCACTCAAACCGCTCTAAAACGTCGATATATGCAATAAAATACGATTTTAGCACATTTTTCTGAGCTTTTTAATGTTTCATGCAGTCACACGGGGTGGTGGACGGTAGTGCTGGCTCACTGGAGCGAGCAGGGCGGCTGGGCGGCAGGGCGGCAGGGCGGCAGAGCAGGCAGGAAAGGTCGAGAAGGCAGTCACACTGCACAGTGATGAGTTGACTACTGGGTCTCGGAGGCGGAGAAGTAGGATGTCTAATGTCAGATGAGTAGGAGATCCATTCACAGAGACTTGAATTTCTTTCCAGTGATGTAATCAATTTTAAAAGGGAATTCGTCTTCTAGTAGAATATCATT
>WNWK01050626.1:0-12764 GCA_009830355.1 Cherax destructor | reverse complement strand
TAAGGTCAGGAGGAGCATTTTCAAAAGATCCTCTAGCAAGATTAAGGTAGCACTCTCTCATAACTGTCAACCACATCTTTGGAGCGCCACCACCTGTCTAAAAGTGACATCTTCTCCTTACCATAATCTACGAGAGACTGCCCTGCTTGAAATTTAAGCCCTCTGAACTTCTGCCGATACCTTTCTGGCAAAATCTGATAAGCCAATAAAACTACCTCCTTCAGCTTCTTATAATCAGAAAAGTCTGGACCCTCTAGAGAACTAACTGCCTGTAAGCCTTTACCAACTAATTGTGTACGTGCTAATGTAGCCCATTCCTTTTCCGGCCAATCTTGGGATTTGGCCGCACTTTCAAATAAGAGAAAAAACTGGTCTGGGTCTTTCTCGAGGACCTTGGGCACAAGTGGATGATGGGCATAAACAAAGGAGATATTAATAAAATACTGAGGATATCGAACCAAGTAACAACCAGAAATAACGGATTTAAATTGGATAAATTTAGATTTAGAAAGGACATAGGCAAGTACTGGTTTTCGAACAGAGTTGTAGATGCGTGGAACAATCTTCCGAGTAGGGTGATAGAGGCTAGGACCTTGGGTGGCTTTAAAAAGAGATTGGACAAATATATGAGTGCGAGGGGCTGGATTTGATTGGTGTCGTGAGTACGGGAGTAGATTCTTGGATGGTGGTGGTTTTGATAGGGACGTGCCTTGTATGGGCTGGTGGGCCTTTTGCAGTGTTCCTCCATTATTATGTTATATGAGTGGGTGTGAGTTGGACCTGACTAGCTTGTGCTACTAGGTCAGATGCCGTGCTCCTTCCTTAAGTGAATGTGACCTGACCTGACTAGGTTAGGGCATTGGCTTAAGCTGGTAGGAGAATTGGACTTGCCTCGCATGGGCCAGTAGACCTGCTGCAGTGTTCCTTCTTTCTTATGTTCTTATATATCTTTTCTAGACGTTGTTACAACTTCTGGAATCATTGTCTCTGCCCGCAGCCTGAATTTCAGTCCCCCAAATCGCTTGTGTCCGTGTAGTATGCGTGTAGTATGCGTGGCCTGGTAAAGGGTTAAAACGTGATGCGTCGACCGCTATCATTACAATAGAACGACTGGCTGGTTTTCGAATTTTAAACAGCGAAGGCGTTTGCCGCGTTGCAATTCAAAAAGCAAAGCGTACCACATCCATTACTACTGTGAGTGCAATTTGGGAAAAAGTATGAATGATGAGTGGCAATAATCTCCAGACCCTGCTCCGATTCTTACAGTTCCTAGCGTCAGTACTGCAGACCCTGTGGATATTGCTACAGCAATTAGGCATAAACTTGTCTGTTTATCGCAAGGGCTCCATATCTCCCTCTCGCTTTTTATCTCCAAAACTGCAACAGTCAACACCTTTGAATTTTTATTCTCCCATATCGTGGGACAAGTTTGAAAATTGTGTGTTGTTGGGGGACTATGTTATGTTCTAGTGATCTTAGTGCCTTGTCCTAAGTGTTCTTAGATAATGGTAAATATGGAATGGAGTTGGAGAACATGATTTGTGTTCTGGGAGACGTGAAGGCAGGTGGTGGACTCAGGGCTGCCCTGGGAGTAAGGTATGCTCATTGTGTGAATTTTAATGAAATAATGGGGATTTTGTGTAAATTTTAATGAAAATAAAGATCGTGTGTGAATATTTTAAAGAATGGGTTGAGTATACATATTTAATAACTAGAATTTAATTCACTCTATGTCAGTGCTATGGTGCAGGGAGGAGTGATAGTTGTGGGGTGGGTTGTTGTGTGTGGGTGTACTTACCTAGTTGTGGTTGCAGGGGTCGATTCATAGCTTCTGGCCCGCCTCTTCACTGGTCTCTACTGGGTCACTCTCCCTGCGCCATGAGCTTTATCATATCTCTTCTTAAAGCCATGAATGGATCCTGCCTCCACTACATCGCTTCCCAAACTATACCACTTCCTGACAACTCTGTGACTGAAGAAATACTTCCTAACATCCTG
Organism: Cherax destructor; assembly: GCA_009830355.1. Taxonomy (NCBI): domain Eukaryota; kingdom Metazoa; phylum Arthropoda; class Malacostraca; order Decapoda; family Parastacidae; genus Cherax; species Cherax destructor. Next base: position 10,766 of record WNWK01050626.1, on the reverse strand, counting down.
TGATTCATCTGAGTCTTCAACTTCCAACTGTGTCCCCTTGTTGCTGTGTCCCATCAGGAACATTCTGTCTCTTCCACCTTGTCAATTCCTCTCAGTATTTTATATGTCGTTATCATGTTTCCCTATCTCTCCTGTTCTCCAGTGTTGTCAGGTCGATTTCCCTTAACCTCTCCTCGTAGGACATACACCATAGCTCCGGGACTAGTCTTGTTGCAGACCTTTACACTTTCTCTAGTTAGGTGTGGGTTCCAAACTGGTGCTGCTTACTCCAATATGGGCCTAACGTACACAGTGTACAAGGTCTTGAACGATTCCTTATTAAGATGTCGAAATGCTGTTCTTAGGTTTGCTAGGCGCCCGTATGCTGCAGCAGTTATTTGGTTGATGTGCGCCTCAGAAGATGTACCTGGTGTTATATTCACCCCAAGACCTTTTCCTTGAGTGAGGTTTGTAATCTCTGGCCCCCTAGACTGTACTCCGTCTGCGGTCTTCTTGCCCTTACAAAATCTTCATGATTTTACATATGGTGGGGTTGAACCCCAGGAGCCAATTGCTGGACCAGGCTTGCAGCCTGTCCAGATCCCTTTGTAGTTCTGCCTGGTCCTCGTCCGATTGAATTCTTCTCATCAACTTCACATCATCTGCAAACAGGGACACTTCGAGTCTATTCCTTCTGTCATGTCGTTCACAAATACCAGAAGCAGCACTGGTCCTAGGACTGACCCCTGTGGAACCCCACTCGTCACAGGCGCCCACTCTGACACCACGCCACGTACCATGACTCGCTGGTCTGGTGACACTGGTCTGTAGTTTAGTGCTTCATGTCCGTTTCTTTTTTGAAAATTGGGACTACATTTGCTGTCTTCCATACCTCAGGTAATCGCCCTGTTTCGATAGATGTGTTGAATATTGTTGTTAGGGGTACACATAGCGCCTCTGCTCCCTCTCTCAGAATCTATGGAGAGATGTTGTCTGGCCCCATCGCCTTTGAGGTATCTAGCTCACTCAGCAGCCTCTTCACTTCTTCCTCGGTTGCATGTATTGTGTCCAGCACTTGGTGGTGTACCCCACCTCTCCGTCTTTCTGGAGTCCCTTCTGTCTCCTCCACTTCTTTGAATCTCATGTTGAGTTCCTCACATACTTCGCGGTCGTTTCTTGTGATCTCTCCTCCTTCATTCCTTAGCCTGATCTCCTGGTCCTTGACTGTTGTTTTCCTCCTGATGTGGCTGTACAACAGCTTTGGGTCAGATTTGGCTTTCGCTGCTATGTCATTTTCATATTGTCGTTGAGCCTCCCTTCTTACCTGTGCATATTCATTTCTGGCTCTACGACTGCTCTCCTTATTCTCCTGGGTCCTTTGTGTGTGTGTGTGTGTGTTCTATTACCTGAAAATGGGAAAAATTGTGTGTGAGCGTAAATTTTAATGAAATTAAAGGTATTGTGTGAATATTTTAAAGAATGGAATGAATATGCATATTTTATATTAAGGCTTTAATTCTCTCTATGGTAGAATTGAGTGGTGGTGGTGGTGATAGTGAGGTCACTTAGTGACCTCACACACACCTGTGTGTGTGACCTCACGTGTGGACGAACTCCCAATACCTTGGAGGTTCTTAACAGATAACTGTGTTATGAGTGAAATTGTGTATTAGTGTTATTTAACATTTGAGAAAAATTGTAGCTAAAGAGGAAAATTGCGACATGTTGAGGGTATTAAAACGTCTGATAATTTATCTATTAACGAAATCTTAATTCGTAATATGTAAAATTGTGACAAGTGAATCTTTTGCCGTATTAACGAAATTGAGGTCTTAATTCGTGATATGTAGAAAAATTGAACTAGAGAAATATTTCCCTATATTGATTTTAGTCAGTGACTTGTATTACCCGTATGGGGACTTTTACAACTGTATTGTATTACCCGTATGGGGACTTTACAACTGTATTGTATTACCGTATGGGGACTTTCACAACTGTATTGTATTACCCGTATGGGACTTTTACAACTGTATTGTATTACGATGGTGACTTTTACAACTGTATTGTATTACCCGTATGGGGACTTTCACAACTGTATTGTATTACCTTATGGGGACTTTCCAACTGTATTGTAATTACCCGATGGGGACTTTACAACTGTATTGATGACCTATGGGACTTTCAAATGTATTTTACCAAAAATTTGTTGTATTGTATGAAATGTAACAAAGAGTGGAAATAAATGATGAAAAATGTTTTTAAGAACATAAGAAAGAATGAACACTGCAGCAGACCTACTGGCCCATGCGAGGCAAGTCCAAGTCTCCCACCGGCTTAAGCCTGCTCTCTCCTGTTGTACATCCCATGGGGTGGATGTACATCCCATGGGGTGGATGTACATCCCATGGGGTGGATGTACATCCCATGGGGTGGATGTACATCCCATGGGGTGGATGTACATCCCATGGGGTGGATGTACATCCCATGGGTGTTACATCCATGGATGTACATCCCATGGGGTGGATGTACATCCCATGGGGTGGATGTACATCCCATGGGGTGGATGTACATCCCATGTGGTGGATGTACATCCCATGGGTGAGATGTCATCCCATGGGGTGGATGTACATCCCATGGGGTGGATGTACATCCCATGGGGTGGATGTACATCCCATGGGGTGGATGTACAAACATGGTGCAATATACTTTATCACTTGACACGTACGTGATCACCAGTGACGTCATACCCCCACCTGGGCTCGCTTGATTGAGGTTCTTGGCGACCCAGTGACGTCACTGTCTGTCATCACCATGGGGTCACCATAGGGGGGAACCCATAGGGAAAACTCAAATCTTGATCCAAGGAAAAGGATGTCTTGATTTGAGGAATTGGAAATCCCTCTAAAATTCGTAAAATTTGGTAAAACTCAAAAATTAAAAAATGAACCAAAATTTGGCAACCCTGTAAAATTTTCATCCGAGGAGTTGGGGCGATCCGGTCTTGATCCGAGGAAATGGAGACAGGTGAAATTTTGGAAAAGTAGGTAAAACTCAAAAAATCCAGTTTTTTTTTTTAATATTTACCCCTCATAAAGGGAATCTTCCAAAAATTATGAAATTCAAAAATTCGAAAACAAATTGAAAATTCGAAAAAGGGGGGCGGATGCGGGGTGCGCGAATGGGGGGGTCAGAAAGCGGGACCGGAAGTGGGGGTGGGCGTGAGGGCGTCGGGCGTGGGCGTGGGCGTGGGGGTGGGGCAGCATGGGGCATCGCAGGTCAGGATGGGATGGGGTCGTGGGTGGGGAGGGCGGGGTAGTGGGGGGCGGACGGGGGTCGCTGGGCGGCGCAGGAGAGTCATTAACACATAGGTGCAAAACTTTTTCACACGTAGGTGTGAGCGCCGCCATCTTGCTGCATACAGGTACTTTACTACTACTGTGAATAACACACACACAACCCGCACATATAGAAGAGAGGAGCTTACGACGACGTTTCGGTCCGACTTGGACCATTTACAAAGTCACACTAACACACAGAGACGGAGGAAGGGGTATTTATAGGCAGGCAGACAGGGGAGGGTACAAGAGACTGGTGTAATAATGGAGTAAGTAGTGGAAGATGTAGTAGTAGTAATAGTAGTGTGACTTTGTAAATGGTCCAAGGCGGGCCGAAACGTCGTCGTAAGCTCATAAGAACATAAGAAAGAAGGAACACTGCAGCAGGCCTACTGGCCCATCCAATGCCCCGACCCAGCCACGTCAGGTTACATTCACTTAAGGAAGGAGCACGGCATCTGACCTAGTAGCACAAGCTAGTCAGGTCCAACTCACACCCACCCGCACCCACTCATATTTTATCTAGCCTATTATTAAAACTGCACAACGTTTTAGCCTCTATAACTGTACTCGGAAGTTTGTTCCACTCATCAACAACTCTATTACCAAACCAATGCTTTCCTATATCCTTCCTGAATCTGAATTTATCCAACTTAAAGCCATTGTTGCGAGTCCTGTCAATACTAGATATTTTTAGCAGGCTATTCACATCCCCTTTATTTATTCCTGTTTTCCATTTATACACCTCAATCATATCTCCCCTAATTCTACGCCTTTCTAGAGAGTGCAGATTCAGGGCCCTCAGTCTATCCTCATAGGGAAGATTTCTGATACATGGGATCAACTTAGTTATCCTCCTTTGTACGTTTTCCAGAGCATTTATATCCATTCTGTAATACGGTTACCAAAACTGTGCAGCATAATCTAGATGAGGCCTAACCAAGGATATATAGAGTTGAAGAACAACCTGAGGACTCCTATTATTTATGCTTCTTGATATGAAGCCAAGGATTCTGTTCGCTTTATTGCGAACACTTATGCACTGCTGTCTTAACATAACATAACATAAGAAAGGAGGAACACTGCAGCAGGCCTGTTGGCCCATACTAGGCAGGTCCTTCACAATCCATCCCACTAACAGAATAATTGCCCAACCTAATTTTCAATTCTACCTAAGAAATAAGCTTTGAAGATTCTATTAACTCAAGTGCAGTCCCACTCAAATCCAACCCTCTCACTCATGAATTTATCCAACCTAAATTTGAAACTACCCAAGGTCCTAGCTTCAATGACCCTACTAGGCAGACTGTTCCACTCATCAACTACCCTATTTCCAAATCAATATTTTCCTATATCCTTTCTAAATCTAAACTTATCCAATTTGAATCCATTATTGCGGGTTCTCTCTTGGAGAGATATCCTCAAGACCTTATTTATATCCCCTTATTAATACCCATCTTCCACTTATATACCTCGATCATGTCTCCCTCATTCTTCGTCTTACAAGTGAATGTAATTTAAGGGTCTTCAATCTTTCTTCATACGGAAGATTTCTAATGCTATGAATTAACTTTGTCATTCGTCGCTGAATGTTTTCTAACGAATTTATATCCATTCTGTAAAATGGAGACCAGAACTGAGCTGCATAATCTAGGTGAGGCCTTACTAATGATGTATAAAGCTGTAATATAACCGCTGGACTTCTGTTGCTTACACTTCTTGATATAAATCCCAGTAATCTATTTGCTTTATTTCTTGCGCTTAGGCATTGCTGACTTGGTTTGAGGTTGCTGCTTACCATAACCCCAGATCCTTTTCGCATTCTGTACGGCTGAGTTCAACATTATTAAGCTGGTAGGTGCTAGGGTTATGAACATTCCCGATCTTTAGAACTTTGCATTTATCTACATTGAACTGCATCTGCCATTTTCTGACCAGGAATTGAGTTTGTCTAAATCCTCCTGAAGTTCCGTGACATCTACGTCTGAATCGATTATCCTACCTATCTTCGTGTCATCAGCGAATTTGCTCATATCACTAGTAATTCCCTCGTCAAGGTCATTTATATATATTATAAACAACAACGGGCCCAAAACCGATCCCTGTGGAACGCCACTTGTTACAGATCCCCACTCAGATTTAACCCCATTAATGCACACCCTCTGCTTCCTATTGGTGAGCCATGACTCGATCCATGAAAACACTTTTCCTCCAATGCCGTGAGCAGCCACTTTCTTTAACAGTCTCTGATGTGGTACTCTATCAAAAGCCTTACTAAAATCCAAATAAACAATATCGAATTCTTTATCATGATCAACTGCCTCAAAAGCCTTACTGAAAAAGTTAATAAATTAGTTAGGCAGGAACGGCCCCTGGTGAATCCATGTTGAGTATCATTAATCAAATTATGCCTATCGAGATGGCTTCTTATGTTATCAGCTATAATCGACTCTAATAATTTGCCTACAATTGAGTTAGACTTATTGGGCGGTAATTTGATGGTAACGACTTGTCCCCTGCTTTAAAAATAGGACTTACATTAGCCATCTTCCATGTATCAGACACTACACCTGTTTGAAGAGATAGGTTAAAAATGTTAGTTAAGGGTTCACAGAGTTCAATTTGCATTCCTTAAGAACCCTTAAAAAAAGCTTATCAGGGCCTGGCGATTTATTTTGCTTCAAACGGTCTATCTGTTTGATAACCATTTCGCTAGTGACTGTGATACTACATAATTTATCTTCTTCAGGCCACTAAAATACCTAATTCTTGGGATATTATTAGTGTCTTCCTGAGTGAAAACCGAGAGAAAATATTTATTAAAAATAGAGCACATTTCATTCTCTTTGTCAGTAAGATACCCATAATTATTTTTAAGGGGACCTATCTTATCTCTAACTTTTGTTCTATACACCTGGAAAAAACTTTTGGGTTAGTTTTCGAATCCCTAGCAACTTTAATTTCGTAGTCCGCTTAGCTTTTCTTATCCCTTTTTAACGTCCTCTTAATGTCAATATACTGATTCGTAGATGACCCTCACCTCTTTTGATACGCCTATAAATTCCTTTCTTCTGCCCTAAAGATATTTGAGCCTATTATTCATCCATTTTGGGTCATTTCTATTCGATCTAATTTCTTTATATTGGATAAATGTTCTTTGGGCAGCATGTATAGTGTTCAGAAAACTGTCATATTGATAGCTCTCTTCATTACCCCAGTCCACAGATGATAAGTGTTCTCTAAGTCCATTGTAATCTGCTAAGCGAAAATCTGGTACCGTTACTGAGTTATTCCTACTATGAAACTTCCATTCAATGCCAAAGGTAATTGATTTGTGGTCGCTTGCGCCGAGTTCCTCTGTAATTTCTAAATTATTAACAAGGGTTTCCTTGTTTGCCAGAACTAAGTCAAGCAGATTATTTCCTTGTAGGTTCTGTCTTGGTTTTAGATTACTGCTAACCAGAACTCCTAAATCCTTTTCGCAATCAGTAGTATTCAGATCTACATTATTTAGTATATATGTTGCATGGTTATTGTCCTGTCAATATTTAGAACTTTGCATTTATCTATATTAAACTGCATCTGCCACTTCTCCGACCACTGCATCAGTCTATTCAAATCTTCCTGGAGTGCTCTAATGTCCTCATTTGAATGAATTGGACGCCTATTTAGGTGTCATCAGCAAACTTGCTTATGTCGCTTATTGTTCCAGTCACGGTATTGTGCCTTTTTTGTTATTTACTACGGTGAAGGTTGCTTCATCACTCCAAAGTACTTCAGACCACTGTTGAGGAGTCCAGTGAAGATATTTCTTTGGATAATCCAGCCACGTTTCTTCTGTGGCTTGGAGACGATCAGTTTCTTAACCTGGTGGTGACTACAGTAGCCCAGATCTGACACACGTCTGTTAACATTCTTACAGACACCTCTGAGAGAAGATGTGGATTCTTTTCTTTTCAATTCTCTAGCAGTTATCTTAAGTGTACTCTCTAACTACTTCTTTAACACAGTTAAGGTACAGAACAGATGTCTTCTTCAAGGGGTCAGGCCGAGGTTTGGCAGGCGATAACTCGACACCTCCACCAGCCTTGAAACTCTGCACTCAGTTCCTCACTGAATGCTCATGCACATCTATATTCTCACTATTTCTTTCTTCTGGTGGCCACCTTTGTGAAGCCCTATGATTGGAGCTATAGTTTCATGTATTAAAGACTTCCTTTTACCCATAATCAAACATGTATAGCCCCAAAACCAAAGGGAACAACGGACAAAAGATTCGGCAGATGAGAGCAAAGTGCAACACTTCCTCTTACCATGGCAGCCACGTGAGCACTGAGGGTCACTGTGGAGTGTGGCGGCAGGCCGAGACGTCATGATAACGGCTGCTACCGGCATAATGCACTGACGGAAAAAGACCCCTTGTATGGTAGGCCTTTGATTTTCGTCACGTCATTATGCCGGGTGCTCCTCCGGCATAATGCTGTGACTAGCACTGTAGGTGAGTGGCTTATATTTTTGTTTCATCTCCATAGATAAGTGGAGAAAATCTATGCTACTAAGCGATGATGTGCATGATAAAAGCCGACTTAAGTGCTCGCCTGTTTGTACTTGCCTTTTTGTGGGTGCGGGGGTTGTGTTTTAGGCCCTAACCCGCCTTAATTCATTTATTTAATAAATTTATGGAAGAGCGTAAGGTACATAGGGATAGGAAGAGGGTGCATAGTTCATTTGTATAAAGGCAAATGAGACGAAAGAAAGTGTAAAAATTATAGGGGAATAAGTCTGTTGTGTATAGTAAAGTTATTATTGAAAGAATTAAGAGTAAGGCAGAGTTCAGGATCGCAGATGAACAAGGAGGTTTTAGGAAGGGTAGGGGTGTGTAGAAAGGTGTTTACAGTGAAACATATGGTGAACAGTATTTAGATAAGGGTAAAGATGTTTATGTTGCATTTATGGATTTAGAAAAGGCGTATGATAGGGTGGGTTGGGAGCCAATGTGGCAGATGTATGGAATAGAGGTAGGTTACTGAAAATAGTCGAGTTTTTACGAAGATAGTGAAGCTCAGGTTAGAGTATTTAGAAAGAGGAAGATTATTTCCCAGTAAAAATAGGCTTTAGACAAGGATGTGTGATATCACCATGGTTGTTCAATACATTTATAGATGGGGTTGTAATTCTAAACATCTAATTATGAAGGCTTTTATCTAATTCTAAAGACTTTTTATCTAATTCTAAACGTTTATGTAATTCTAAACGTTTATCTAATTTTAAACTTTTATCTAATTCTAAACGTTTTTCTAATTCTAAATGGTGGGATTAAAAGATACAGACTCTATCACAATGTGGGAGTTGTCACAGATGCTTTTTGTTAATAATACTGTGCTTTTGGGAGATTCTGGAGAGAGTTGCGGTTGGTGGAATAGTTTCGAAGGGTATTTAAAAGAAGGAAATTAAAAGTGAACATAGGTATGAGTAAGATGATGAGGATAAAAAACAAATATCTAATAAAATACTGGATATCAGATTGGAGGGAAGGAGTATGGAAGAAGTGGATGTATTCATTTATTTGGAAGTGGACTTCTCAGGAAATCATAGAATTGATGAGAGGAAAGAGGTGAGTGGTGCACTGAGTCTCTGGAGACAGAGAATGTTATCCATGGAAACAAGAAGGTTAGTGTATAAGAGTATAGTTATGCCAATGCTCTTATATGGGTGTGAAGCATTGTTGGTAAATGTTGCAACAAGGAGAAGGCTGGAGGCAGTGGAGACGTCGTGTCTGAGGGCGATGTGTGGTGTGAATATAATGCAGAGAATCTGTAGTTTGGAAATTAGAAGGCAGTGCGGGGTTACTAAAAGTATTATCCAGTGGGCTGAGGGGGCAGGGTTGTTGAGGTGGTTCGGACATGTAAAGAGAATGGAAAAAAAAATAGAATGACTTAGAGAGCGTATAAATCTATATTGGAGAAAAGGCAAATGTGAGGACTGGATCCACCTCTGACATACAATATATATCCTTCAAGTACACTTCACGTAACAACTCTCTGAAAACCAGAGAATTATGCCTAGCCACTCTTGGGGTTACATCTTTCTTCCGAACTACACAATTCCGGTTGTCCCCTTTACAAAGGTTAATGTTGGTAGTGACCTAAGAATAAATACTAAATCCTCCATTATAAAATTATTTTTAACCTTCACATTGCCATCCGCTGGCACAAACACACATACGAGGCAATCCTGCCACGCTCCATCCACACATATAAAGCGACCATCTCTAACCATTGTCACTACGGTAATACAAAAATGGGCCACACCATCTTGTACAGTAGACAATGAACACACAAACCGGAATCTTCAGATATCGTATACCTTTAAACTCCCATCCCACTTATTAACAAAATACAGGTATTTCTACAAGTTTAATTGAATTACTTGATTGCCAAACCGATCATTAGTCGAACAGAAGCATAAATGCAATTATAAGTCAATATATTTTTAAAGACGTTTCAGCTACTCAGTGGGGGTGAGCTTTATCAGCTCACAAGAGACTTGTTTACCTGGTATTTCTTTATCATTGTGTCGGTGTCTCATACCATCGCCTGTCAAGGTATACCAGTTACTCAGTCATTACACTAACATGTACATAAATTAAGTAATCGTTTATACCGACCACTAGATAACTGAAGAATGGATAAATGTTGGTTTAATAAACAATCAATAATTGTTTTATTTGCAAGACTACAACTGTAGAAAGTAAATAAACTTTTTCGTGTGTTGTTGCATGAAATGCCATATGTGGAGAAAATTCCTCCAAAGGAGGGTATGCGCCCTACTACCCTTGGTAAGGGCCTCACCCTTTCCACCCCTTAGGAAAGGGCCAGAGGAGGCGCGTCTGGCTGCATAAACAATTTAATTCAAGCCAGATGTACTGTCAACAGTGTGTCAAGAATTGTGCTGACCACAGCACCACGAGGCACCTCGTGGCACCACATGGTGCACGAGGCTGCAAAAAGGCAGCCGAAACGGGCAGATTGAATTTGGCCACCGCAAGAACGGGTCAACGACTCTAGTCGTCATGCGGCGCGAGGCGACGTAAATCAACATAGACATTATCGTTCGCGTCCGTTTATCATTTAATCTCCACTAACGTCGGGAAATAAGATAAGAACTCTGTTCCAGCGCGTTTAGTGTATAACATCAACATTGCAGTATATTCAGAAGGTTAAACTTCCCGACTGCAAAAGGGGGGAAACGAGAGACAATCGCAAGTGAACTCCATCGAAACAAAGGGGTGATTTGGGCATTCTACAACAAGACAGCATTTCCCCAGATATGGTGGGCCAACACCCCTCGCCCCAAGTTACACGAAAGCAAGGGAAGAATTTGATGTTCGGAAAACAGGGGGAAATGCGCAGTTCTTGTATTCAAGAACATACAAATTTTTACCTAGGGCGG
>WNWK01050625.1:0-12764 GCA_009830355.1 Cherax destructor | reverse complement strand
ATATACAGTCGAGGAGGACAGTGACGGGAGAGAGGAGGAAAAAGTAGCAGTGGTAATGCTTGGTAGTGGAAGTAGTAATAGTAGCAGAAATGGGGAAAGAAGTTTATTGCAAATATATAGAAAGAGGAACAAAAGGGGGCAATAGTAGTATAGTAGTAGTAGTAAAAAGGCAAAATAAAAATAATAGTAGTATAAAGGAGTGGTAGACGTGGAAAAAAAGACCCCGTCTCTCCTGCAAAAAAACTAAAAACCCCCCAAAGAAGGGGGGCCCCAAAAAAAAAAGGGGGAAAAAACTGAAGGACAGGACATACTAGGCGGAAGAAAAACATTCCCAAAAAAAGGGGGCCCTTTTTTTCCTTTTTTAAAAATTACTGTCCCCCCTCGCATATATATATATATATATATATATATATATTTTATATATATATATATATATATATATATATATTTTTTTTTGGGGGGAATTTGGGGCAAGAGCAGGCGAAATATTCACAAACCGATTTTGGGCCCGACGGAGACTCGCCCCTTTTAAAACCCTTTTGGTACAGGCAGTGTTTCCCGACCCCATTTAAAAGGGCTTTAACCCCAATTTACCCAAAGGCCCCCAGTTTTGGGCAGGTGGAAAAGTTTCTCTTTTTGATCGCCACTAGGTTTTTTCAATCTGGAATTCCTATTTTAAAAAAATTTTGGGGGGGGATGCAGGGGGGAAATAAAAAAGCTGGCCACCTCCCAAAATGGGGGGACCGAGCGGAGCGGGAAAGGTAGGCCCAGTGGGGTGGTGGGGCCTGCGTTCCTGTCCGGTTCGGGGGGTCGAGTCTGGGCCAAAGATCAGTGTTTAATATATTATATATAATATAAAATTCCAAATTTTGGTCTCTTCTGTCTTTGGGGATTTGGGGAACCCATGAGGGCCGAAACGTCATTCTAAGCCAGCCAGCCGCCCCCCTCCCCTCCCCTCCCCCTCTCTCTCCCTCTCTCTCCCTCTCTCTCTCTCTCTCTCTCTCCCCCCATGTTTGTGTATTGTTCCAGTCACAGTATTGTGCTTTTTTTTGTTTTTTACCATGGTTCTATTTTTAGTACCTTGGTTCATAGGGGGGCACCCTGGTTCCTTTTTTTTGCCATTGGTCATATTGTAAACTAGTTCTTCCCGGCCCCCGATTGTTGTCGCATATTTCTTAAAAGGCACTCTAGTTCTTGTTGTGGCACCCGGGGTTCCCACTGTCACACATTTTTAAAGCAGATTTGGTTCTTACTAGTTTTTTGTTGTGGAACCCCGGGAGTTGACAATGGGGGATTATGGTTCTTACTGTGGCATTCTGTTTTTTTATTGGGGCACTCTGGTTTTTTATTGTGATATCTTGGTTTGTAGTGTAGCATCTTAGTTTTATTTTGTGGCACTTTTGGCCCTTTGGTTGTGGCACTAGAGAACTCTCCAGCTAAGAGTGCCTCTCAGAGATAAAAGGGAATGTTGTGCCTTGATCCTCGGGGGTGCCCCTGTGGGGGGGTGTGTGTGTGTGTACTCACCTAGTTGTGGTTGCAAGGGTCGATTCACAGCTCCGGGCCCCCGCCTCTTCACTGGCCCCCAAAGGTCACTCTTCCTGCTCCATGTGTGTGTCCAAGTCATTCCATTTTTCAACCAGCCTGAGACACAAAAAGAAATACTTCCTTGTCCCTTCCTCCCTCTCCACCAACAACGATCGTCAGTAAATTAGACACATATGCAACACTTGGGTATCTTTATTGGGGGAAACGTTTCGCCACGCAGTGGCTTCATCAGTCCATACAAGGAGAATCGTGAAGAACAGGAGGAGTGTGAGGTTATCGGGCCCTCAATCTTGAGACGATGTTGTCAGTCCATCAATCTTGAATAGAATAACAGCATATGAGCAGAGGGAGCTTATATCCCGTAGACAGGAGAGGTGCGCAGTTGTAGGAGGTGTCACATTTGTTCAATGTGGAAGTAGGTCGTGCCCAAGGAATAGGCAACGAAGAAATCCCTGTATTAAGATACCAAGATGTTGCAGGTCAGACAGGATGTGAATGAATGGTTCAGAGAACCGACAGTTGGTAAATTAGAATAATAAGCTGTTATTCTATTCCCAAAATTGATGGACTGACAACATCGTCTCCCAAAATTGAGGGCCTGACAACCTCACACTCCTCCTGTTCTTCACGATTCTCCTTTGTATGGACGATGAAGCCACTGTGTGCGAAACGTTTCCTCAATAAAGATACCCAAGTGTTGCATATGTGTCTAATTTACCAACTCGTCGGTTCTCCCGAACCATTCATTCACAACGATCGTCAGGTTCGGTTCCTTCAGTCTCTCCTCATAGTATATTCCTCTCAGCTCTGGTACTAGTCTATTGCAACACATCCCTGGGATGTCATAATTTAAAATGATTTAATGATGAATGGACTCCCCAGCAGGCCCAATCAGTACATGATTAACCATGATGATTATGTTAAAGATTCATACAACTGATTCTCCAGAACCCAGAACATTAACCATATGCTATATTCGTGTCAGGACCTGCAGTTGATCATCTCCCGCTGAGAAAAAGGAAAATCTTTCGCAAATGTCCTCCCCGCAGGATCCAGTTGCATGATTATATGATCAGATACAAATATCTGGGGTTTGAGATCCCTCTACATTGACTTGTGAAACAAGACACTGTCGCCAATACAAAGAGAAGGAGATAGTATTTCCTACTGTAGTGGGGTTGCATCCGGTATGGAGTTAATGTAAACATTATAAAAATGATGTATATTTTGTTTACATTAGATCAGTGGTTGACTGTCGCACCCTATCTGCTTTTGTGCCAAACAAAAAGGGTTTGAAAGGCTTGAAATATTCAGAAAGATGCAATGAGGATCATCTTAGGATGTCTGGTACGAATATTCTCGGGAAAATTCATCTAAACTCTTGAACAAAAGTGTTCCAAATTTTCTTCACTAGCAGTGAGCACACCTTCAAATCAATCATTGTCAAGACAACAATAACACTTCCTTGCACCATGAAAAATTTCCTCTTTCCAAATCACTACCCTATCTTTGATAAAATAGAAAAGGCACATATGCCTTCAAGGAGGAAGTAGATTACAATTTTCGATTTGTCCACTAGTAGTTTGAGGACAGTAATACGAAAATTTTTAAAAAATATGCGATTTGAGACGGGAGAATGCCACCAGTTAGTCCATCCACCATCATTCTGTCTTGCGGGGGGAACCACTTGCCAATGGTGCATCCACCAAAATCAGCAGACCCTCGGATGTCACTAATGCCAGGATTCGGCTGTGGGGTTTGAACACCAACTGATGTAGACATAATTATATGTTAATTTTACCAGAGGTGTTCTTGTTACACGGTGAGTCATTATGTGCTGGAGTGCGGAGAAATTTATGAATTCAGGGACAACCCGCTCACAGATGTTTCAGAAATATTAAAGTATTTTATCCATAGTAGCACTTTACCAGCCATTCTAGAAAAATGCCTGAACTTGTTTTGTTGGGAATAACTCAACCACTTACAAAAAATTTTTCTAACGTTTGGAAATGCTTAGAAAGTGACTTACAAACACTAGACCATTTAATATTAAAGGCATATCAGTGTTGAAATTGATGTGATAATTAGAAAAAAAAAAATAAACATTTATGAATATTTGCTTTACATCTGTGTCAGCATTCATTGTTATACAACAACATTTAACTGTATTTGTATAGGGAGTGAATAATGTATGTGTATTATCGTTGACTCACGTCTGCTTTCGAAATTTATGAAAATTGTCTGAGGGAAGGGTCCTTTCCTCTCCCCCTCTCTCGCTCGCCCCTACTATCTCTCTCCCCACTGGTTATTTGAACATGCGGTTTGCTGGCTGGCTGATTCTTCCTTTCTTTTTAAAAGAGTTCGGGGGGGGAGTCTGTATATCATTACACTTCTCTGGTGGTGAGTCACACCGCGTGCTGGTGTTCTGGTGGTAGTCAGACCGCGGTTGGTGTTCTGGTGGTGAGTCAGCCCCGGTGCTGGTGTTCTGTGGTGAGTCAGACCGCGTGCTGGTGTTCTGGTGGTGAGTCAGCCCCGCGTGCTGGTGTTCTGGTGGTGAGTCAGACCGCGTGCTGGGTGTTCTGGTGGTGAGTCAGACCGCTTGCTGGTGTTCTGGTGGGTGAGTCAAAACCTGTGCTGGGTTCGGGTGGTGAGTCAGACCGCGTGCTGGTGTTCTGGTGGTGAGTCAGACCGCGTGCTGGTGTTCTGGGGGGAGTCAGACCGCTTGCGGGTTTTTTGGGGGTTTTTATCTGGGGAAAAAACTTTTTAGGGTCTACATGTTTCTTGTGGGTGGTTGAAAGATTTTCTGACAATATATTTTCTGCCCAGCCCTTTGGGTTTTTTGATATTTATACATAGTTGAACTTTCGAATAGTGGGGGTGGGGAACTAGAATGGTTGACCATTATAACAGCTTATTTCTTAAAGCCAGGGGAAAGGCCTCGGTCAGATGACCAGCTCCACAGTTTTGGAAATTTTCTAAGACGTGAGATGGATGAGTGTTGAATTTCAGGTTGACCAAGTTGCACCTTTGGGAATTTTTTCTTTTTTTTATGTGAGATTTATTTATTTTTATGTTAAAATTTTTTTTTAACATTATTTAAAAAGAACATGGAAGGCCTTGCCAATTTAAAGTTTATTAGTTTCCATCCAGGTAGAAATATTTACAATCATCTCATTCAGTGTGTTGTTTGGGGCATCATTACAGCAGGTCTATCTTTAAGACAACTGTGTCTTCCATGGGGGAAAAAGGGCCATCCTATGGGGGTAACCCCCCAACCTGGTACGCTGGGTCACCAACTGGGCTTTCCTGCGAACCCAATCAATCCAACCCCCCCCTTTCTAACGGTCACCAGATACATTCTGGCAAAAAAACATAAACTAAAATCCGGTCTCTTTTTGATATTATTTTCCTGTGGTATTTTTTTTAGATTTGTAGACATATAATACACAGATTGCTTGTCTAAATATCATATCTAATATAAAATGTCGTGCTGAATAGGTAAAAATTTATTTTGGTTAAATAGAAAAAGCTCTTCTTGCCGAATAAGGCAAGCGGGAAAATTTTTGTACAATTTAAATTTTTAAAAAAACTTGCCTAACGAAAAAAATATATTTATTTATTGGTTTATTATTAAATTATTAAACTTTCAAAAAATATTTAGTTGGATTAGGCTAAATTAAATTGCACTTGTTATAATAAGGTTAGATAAGTTTTTTTTTTGGGACAAAATTATTATTTTTTAAATAACATAAATGAAAAAAAAAAAATTTTAAACGTTTAAAAGAAATTTTTTTAAAGGACTTTATTTTAAATTAATTCTTGCTAACTGAAATTTTACCTATTCGACACATATATATATAAAATATATATAATGTATACATAATATATATTACAAAGATTCTCCTTCAGTATTAAATCGAGCCCCAATCTTATAGCAGTTCTCATTGTATTATCTTTAATCATGCACCCTTTTGGAGAATTAACCCAATTTGAAAAAGCCTTTTAACCTACCCTTGATACCCACTTCCTTGTTCTCATGACAGTTAGCAAACACAAGCATCAGGCTGGGTCCCCATGCTGATGTCGGGGTGTCCTCTGCCCTTATTAGAATCTCTGAACAATTACACATACGAGGTTCAACCTGCGTCAATTGTTCTTTCTTTTAAACGGAAAAAATTAAAAAGAAAACACCTCTTACCTGATAAACAAGGAGATTAACTCACCCACAGCTAGAACCGGGAAAAGCCCTCTTGTGTTGAACTCTGTTAAGCACTGGCAATCAATATCTATCCCCTAGGTCAGCAGTTAGTGCCTGGGGGGGTTGTATAGTGGGCGGGGTAGATTCCCTCAAAAGGGAGGGTAAACATGTGCGGAATCCCCGATGGACAGAAACCCCGTAACAAAGTGGCAGTTCGTTCACAGACTCTTTATTAATCTAAAAACACTGGGAAAGTTAAACTAGGGTAAAAGAGTATAACCCACGGTAAAATCATAATAAAATGTGTTTAGCGTGTACCGTGTGTATAGGTGTAATCGAAAACTGGGAAAACTTCCCCTACCGAGGGAAAAACTAATGGTGGTAGTGAAAAGGGTTTCTTATTTATGAGTGATATAACATTAGCCATGTATTTGAGGGAAAACAGCGTACTCAAGCCATCATTTCAGGGTCCTTGGATCAGTTACATACCCAGGTAAATCCCGTCGAACTCATATTGCTGTGTTGCTGCAGCTAATAGGCGAAAAGGATTTGATTGCAATTTCCAACCCCGTGATCCGCGGGGGATACCAAACAAACGGTAATATCACATTTCCAGGGGAAAAGTGAAATTGACACATATGCTACTTTGGGGGAAATTAAAAAAGTTACCCCATCTCTTCGCCACCTGGGGAGTCATCTGTAGTTACGTCAGGCAGATCCCCGAAGAGGCTGTGGGAAATTTTGGGCTACAAAAAACCCAATAAGTCTTCCTCTTTACCTTGTGTCATACTAACAGGGGAAAAAGAAAGTGTTTTCTTTCTTTCCCCCCCCCTCTCTCTCCCTCTCTCTCCCCTCTCTCCCTCTCCCTCTCTCTCCCCTCTCTCTCCCCCTCTCTCTCCCTCCCCTCTCTCCCTCTCCCTCTCTTCCCCCCCCCCCTCTCCCCTCTCCCTCTCTCCCTCTCTCTCTCTCCCTCTCTCCATTTCCGCATAACCCTAATCGAATAATAAGAGACCAATTTACGACGATTAATTTGACATTTCGAAAATCAATGGTGGTGGCGAAACGCTCTGCCATGACACAGCAATACCGGCGTGTTAAGTGATAATCCAAAACTTGACCATCAGCGCCAGCCTTTCCCCGACTTTTTTGAACTCCCTGATTTTAAAATTTTTTGAACCAAGCCCCGGCCCCATTCCCAAATTTAAACCATCTCTTTTTTTAAAGTTTATATTTCTCCCAAGAATATATAATTGGGATATGGGACTACCACGCCCGTTAAAAATAGTGGACTTCCTGTTTTGGACCATCCTACCTTGGTAAGAAAGGGAAAAAAAAAAAATTTTAAAATTTAATATATATATATATATATATATATATATATATAATATATATATATATATATATTTGTTAAATAACACCTCGGCCGTTAAAAATAACTTTTTCCATGATTCACTCCATCACTGTCTTACCAAGGGGGTTACACTACAGTTATAAAAACCAACTTCACCCTCCTTCTGACGGCACTTCTTCCCCCTCCGGACTAAACCAGCCTCCCCTTTCTTTAAACCCCTTCTAAAAATTACCTGCTCACACTCCAACAGCACGTATCTAAAAAACCCTTTGCCCCCCTTCCCCCAATCTAACACGCTCACCCTGCTTGCTGGGAAATCCCAAACCCCCCCCAAAAAACCTCCTTTACCCCCCCCCTCCAACCTTTCCTGGCCGACCTCTCCCCCCCCCCCTACAGATTTATGAGGTTTTTACAAAATAGAAGTGTGGGGGGAGGAGTATTTGCGAGGAAAAAAGAGGAAAGGAAATGGTGAAAAAAAAGAGAGAAAAAAGGAGAGTGGTGAGATGTTATAAACAAATTTTTTTGAAAATAAGAAAAGTTTGGAGGAAATTAATAAGTTAGGAAGCCTAGGGAACAATGGTTTGATTTTAAAAATGAGGAAGTTATTAAAAAATTTAAAGGGGTTCAGGAAGATGGAGGGAATATTTGGGGAATTTGTTAAATTTGATAAAAAGACGGGAAGCTGTATTTCTGAAAAGGAGGAAAACATTTTGTAGGAGTGAGGAAGGCGAGTTGGGAGTGGGGGGAATTTTTTGGGGGCGTGAGTAGAATAAAAAGGGGATAAACGCTGGGTTGATGGGATAAAGATAAAATTTTAAAAAGGGGGGGATATATTTTTGGAGTGGTTATGTTTTATTTAATGTATGGAAGGGGTAAGGAAGGGTTGGCAGGAGGTGCATGTTCTTGTATAAAGGCAAAGGGGACAAAAAAAGTGTAAAATTATGGGAACAAGTCTGTTGAGTATTTAAAGTGTATGGTAGAGATATTATTGAAAGAATTAAAGTAAGACGGGGATGGGTAGCAGATGAACAAGGAGGTTTTGGAAGGGTAGGGTGTAGATCAAGTGTTTCATGAAAAATATGGGGAAAGTATTTGATAAAAAAGAGATTTTGTGACATTTATGGTTTTGGGAAAAGGGATATGACAGGGTGGATTGGGGGGGGAATTTTCGATGTTGAAAAGTATGGAATTAAGAGGGTTTTAAAGCAGTGAAAAGCTTTACGGGATAGTGAGGCTCAGTTTAAAGGGGGGGAAAGGGAGATTTTTCCCCGTAAACTGGCCTTGCAAGGTGTGTGATGTCACCATGGTTTTCAATATATTTATAGATGGGGGTTTTAAAAAGAAGGGAAAGCTCGGGGGTTGGCAAAAAGATTTTTGGTTAAAAAAATAAAGAATCTAACACAAAATGGGTTTAATTCCTCTTTGCTAATGACACTGAGCTTTTTGGGGTTTAAAAAGAAATTGCAGAGGTTGGTGGTGATTTGGTAGGGTATGTAAAAAAAGAAAAATGAAAGTGAAAGAGGAAAGAGTAAGGTGATGGGATAAAAAAAATTAGGTAACGAAAGATTGGATATCAGATTGGAGGGAGGATGGAGGGTGAATGTATTCAGATATTTAGGAGTGGACTTTCAGCAGATGGGTCTATAAAAGATGAGGTGAATCAAAACTTTGCGGGGATAAAAGGTGAGTGGTGCACTGAGGAGTTGGAGACAAAAACTTTATCCATGGAAGCAAAGGGGAATGTATGAGAGTATAGTTATCCAACACTCTTATATGGGTGTGAAGCATGGGTGATGAATGTTGCAACAAGAGAAGGCTGGAGGTAGTGGAGATGTGTCTGGGGGCAATGTGGTGTGAAATAATGCAGAGAATTGTATTTTGGAAATTGGAGGTGCGGGATTCCCAAACTTTTTCCCGAGGGTGAGGAGGGGGTTTTTGAGGTGGTTCGGGCATGAGAGGGTGGAATATATATAAATAGGTTTTGGGAATTTGGGTTTCCCCGGGGAATAGGTATAATGTGTCGAAACAGGGCGGTTTTTGACGCGGGGCTTAGTCATATATAACCCACAGCCAAACTTTTTATCTGACCAGGCCTTCCCTCTCCGTTTTAACCCCCTTTAAAATTAATTTATTTTTAAGTTTATATCTTGTCAAAGGTGATAAACTTGCCATGACAACGAGTTTCAACCTATTGGGATGAAGGTGTAATACATGCGGCTCCTGATGTTCCCATGATCTTGACGTAACACAACCTCGTTCATCTCAGTTATCCAGGTAAACATTAGTCACTGTTCTCACACAAGGCACCAGCACCGTGCGCTCGTTCAGGGTAACATGGTGACCCATTCCGGGCTTCTGGTTGCCACGGGGCACCTTGGTTAGGTTAGGAAAGGGTGGGGATACAGAACAATGACTCCGAAATCTAATGACATGTTTGCAAACAAATATACAGGGTGGGGTTAGAATCTACGATCAGAGTCTAAAAATCCAGACCGGCAAAGCCACGGCCGCTAGCTTCAATAAGATTCATTAAACGTTTTTGACCCCTAGGAAGGTTAGCATGAAAAGTGGTCCCTTGCTCCCCTTGAAAGAAAAACCTTTGGGATAATCTTATTAAGCTAGGGGCCCCTGTAACATTGGGGGCCTCTGATGTACCCCCCATTTATGGGTCTGAACCCCAGCTGGAGCTTTTATATGACCAGGCCTTCCATTTACCGGTCCCCCCCCTCTGAAAATTATTTATGATTATAACTTTAGATATATAACAAAGGGTGGCCCAGTGGCTCATTAGTATGGACAGTGGACTGTTATGAGTTTGGGGAAGATGCTGTGCCTCTTCAAGTCTTACATTTTCTTCCTTCCATCATTAACAGACGAAGTTTAAAGTTCTGGAGTTCCTTGCCAAAAAAAACTCCCTTCTTTTTCTTTTATTTCTTTATTCACTCCTTCACCACCCCCTGCTTTTCCGTCTATCTTCTTATTTTTTAAGCTAAAAAATTTTTTCCTGTCTTTTTCATTTTTTTAAAAATTTCTTCATTATTTTTTTATTTTATTTCTTTCCACCTTCCTCTTACTTCCAAAAATAGATATATTAGCTGCTCCCATACACAAAAAAAATTTTTACTGATCACAAAACAGTCGAGCACTGCCTTTTTTGACACATTATACCTTATAACTCGGGAATAGGGGTTTTGAAACCATGGGAAAGGGTCCTGAACTCTAAAACTTACCCCCGCCATGGGTTAAACCTCATCCGTTCCCTGATTTGTTCAATATTATAATATATTTATTTCTACACGTACATGTATAAGGAAACGGCCTAGCTACCATCAATGACATACTATATGAAAGCTGCTTGTTATGCTGAGCTTTTCCCCCAAAATTAGGCAGTTTTGTCCCAGGATGCGACCCAAATCCACAAACACCCAGGACCCTTTTTTCCCGTGGTGAACAGACAACCGGTGAAGGGAAAACCCGACCAATGTTCCCCCCTCGCCGGGAATCGCCCCGGACCTCCCTCAGGGGGGAAGCGAGCTTTGCCAACGTGAGTCATTATCCCATGTTTTCCACCCCGGAATTCCCCTGACGCTGGTGAAAGGCTTTTGATTCAAGGAACTGGATTTGACCCTCCCCCTTCCCCTTCGTTTAATAAAGTGCAAAACCCCCGAGGGTCACCCGTGCTTTCCCCCTTCTTGGATTAAACCGCATTTTTTTCCTTTTTCCCGGTGCTGTATAACCACTACAGGTTTAGCGTTTCCTTCTCCCCTTATGACTGCAATAATCTCATATTAACTTATTTTTCTTGAAACAAATACGAATATTATTAAATTTCTTGAATTCTTTAAAGTCTTTTTTTATCATTTTCGCTCAGCACTCCTCTTGACTACGCCCCACGCACGCACACACACGCTCGCGCGCCTGCACACAAAACCACGCCAAATTAACAACACCAAAATTCTCTTTTGACTCCTTCATTAAACCCCAAACCAAAACTCTCACTCACTCCCTTTATTTTTCCAACCCTCCCTTCTTCCCTACCTCCAATTTTATTTTTTTCCCCCTCCCCCTTTTTTAAACCGTTATTTCCCCTTTTAAACCTACACGTCCCAGCATTCCTGCAAACGTAAACAATCAAGTCTTCGAAACGCTTAGTAGCAAAGTTAATGACAGTGAAAAAGTCAATTTTAGGCAGAAATATAAGGTATTTCCCCTTTACTGTCTGTTTTCCTTGTTAAAGTTCGAAAAAAGTAAAAGGATTATAAAAAATTTCTGATGTATTCTTCCTACCAGAGGGTTTTCCCACGTGTGCTTTTTGCTGATGATGCAGAGCTGAAAATGGATACAAATTTAAAAGATGAAAAAAACAAATGGGGATGATTTAAAAATGACAAAGGAAGGTACAACAAATGAATAAGAGTTTAACAGCAACGGAGCAAATAAAAAGATATGGGAGACGAACGACCATGGAAACGAAAAAAGCATCGGAAAAAAACATACCTAGGGAGACATTACACCTATCCGTCCCCAATCAACAGGATCCTCAGCAAGAAATAACCACTGGCGAAAAACAACTCTTTAGTATCCAGAAATTGCTGAGTCGCGGTGTTCCCACTTTTTCAATGTCCTCGGTACTGTTGACCCTCAGCCCTCGAGTTTTTGGACCCATTCCCCCCACAAAAAAACGGGAGTACAAGTCAGCGGGGACCTGGCATAGCAAAATACAAAGCAAATAATAAGAGTGGCAAAAACAACATAATCGTATTAACGGCAATGTTATCCCTTTTCTTGTTCCACTGGGTGGACAACTTGCACAAGTACAATATTGAATTTTACTGATACTGTACCGAGGGTCTTCCCAGCAGATATTTCTCCCAGAAAATACCACCTCTGACAAACAAAAAATGGGAAAATACACGAAGCAATCTCACAATTGATAGGACAAAGGAAGATATGATAACGACGTACAAAGTGCTCGGGACAAACTTGTGGGAAAAATACAGATTTGCCCCCGAAGCCACTAGGAAAAAAAAAGCTGGGAAATCAACAAAGATGAATGGTATATTTCTTTATAAAAGATAACAACCATTAAAGAACTGGGGAAAAAAAGCACAAAATAAAATTTTCACAGTGTCAAAAATAAAACCGAAAATTCAGTCTAAAGTGATGGAGCCCAACTTTCGGAAAATTGGGGAAACAAAATATGTTCGCAGTCTTGAAATCAGCGATTGTTTACGGCAGGGGAAATTGGTGCTTGTTGTTATTGCTGTTGTGGGGGGTACATTTCAAGTCATCCAGCGTATGACTTGCGTGCTATATAACAGCTCTTAGCCTCTATATTATCCTTTTAAAAAAATTTAAAGTTGAACACTGAAAAAAACACACACACACACACACACACACACACACACACACACTAAGTAGTTACG
Source organism: Cherax destructor (assembly GCA_009830355.1). NCBI lineage: Eukaryota > Metazoa > Arthropoda > Malacostraca > Decapoda > Parastacidae > Cherax > Cherax destructor. Next base: position 244 of record WNWK01050625.1, on the reverse strand, counting down.
TTACAGGTGTGGTGAAAAATTTTAAATCTGAGATTAAAATGCTAAAAATTTTTGGGGGGCAATTCGGTTTCCGGGCTACAAATTCAAGTAATGGGCGATGACATTTTTTCTCGATTTTAAAAAAAAATATTGATCGAGTTCTCTCACGAACGACTAATTTGGAAACTAAAATATGAGACTCTGCTTGAAGGGCCCAAACCCTAGGAGGAATAATGTCATGGTGGGGAATTTACCGTGGGGTGAC
>WNWK01050624.1:0-12765 GCA_009830355.1 Cherax destructor | reverse complement strand
GGGGGCCTTTTCATCAGTTTTACACTAGAAGAAGCAAACACCCTTCCTTTCCTTATGTTCTTTTTGCAAAGCTGCCCATAAAATTTTTTTTAAAGTCTAGAAAACCTACCAATCAACACGATCTTCCCTTCTTCTAAAAGACACCAAAATAAATGGTGAAATTATGGGTTTTTTCCTGCGGCACTCAGAATCTGCAGCAGTGAGTTCCTTGAAGAATGTCCTCATTAAAAATTTTTTTTCCAAACTTCACTATCCTCGCATTTAAGACTGCGCGCGGGCTTTAAAAACATCTTCAACACACCCAGAGAAGACATGCTGAGAAGAGATACATAGTCCCCCCCCCAAACCCATTTCCAAACACGTTTCAACTTTTTTTTCCCAAACCTCATTCGAGACCCCCTCCACACCACCCCCATCAAGGACATTACCAGTAACAGAAGGAAAAGCAACCCGGGGGGGAACAATTTTTAAAGGCTGCAGCAAATTAACTGGCAAAACATCCAGAGACCTCCAAACAGTTTTCAGAACACAGTCCCAGGCAGATCTGCGACTCAAAAATGCCTGTTTAACACCAAATTACAAACCATTTAATCAACTACAGAAACGCAAGACTCAGCCAGAAAGACAACACGAAAACCCAAGAATCGGAATCATCCTATCTGTTATCCAACAATTTCAACAGAACAAGGCTTCTACAACATCTGAACCTATTGCCAAGTTCTTCAACTATCCCACCTAGAACTAAAGAATGGAACACTGGGGTCCTTTAAGTCACAAAGTTTTTAACTATCACACTACTTTTAAAATGTCAATGCAGTTTTCCCCCACCTGACCCAGCTTTTCCCCCACCTGACTATACCCCTAATATATTTCATTTATTTTTTCCGGTGTCTGTTTGGGGTGATAAAGCACGCGTGGGGAAAGTTTTCAAAAAGGATCACATTAATGCCCCGGTTTTCCCTTGGTTGTATTATTAGCAATTTTCTTAAGGAAAAAATTTCAGTAGGGGTTATTTCAGACCCCCCCAAAAATTTTCTTCCCCAAGAACTTCAAAAATTATATTAATGTGTTTCCGGGGGATTTTAACGGGGTCCACTTATATGGGGTTATGTGTTTCTTTTTTTTTTAATTTTTAGTCAAGCTTACTTACCATTTTTTTAAATTTAGGTATTTTTTACCAAAACATTGAATTCATCTACCAGAAAAAAACTTTTAATTAATTTTAAGAAAAAAGCAAAATAACAAGTTAGTAAGAGAAAAACAAAAAAAAAAAAATTTTATTTCATTGCAGAAAGGGTATCGGAAAAAAAGTAAATTGGTGCAAGGAGACCACTGACATGCCAGGCATTAGGGGAAATTTTTCTGCCCTTTAAAAAAATATTCTTAATATTAGAAAATTTTTGAGTTTATTCTAGTTAAAAATTATTTTCAAAATTACAAATTTTAAATTTTTTCTGTTTAAATTTTTATAAATGATATTAGATTTTAAATGACGGGTTTTAAAATTTTGAATGTAAGGGGGAAAATTGAGATTATCTTAAGGAAAATAAATTGAGCATTTTTGACATTAACTTATAAATATATGGGGGGAACATAATAGTAAAATATTTAAAAATTGAGATTATCGTGGGGGAAAGTAAAATTTTAATTTTTTTCCCAAAGTAGTTTATAGAAAGGAAAATTTTTTTTTTTTGGGTGAGTGGGGGGTTTTTTTGAGTTGAGTCTTAAATTGATTTTCAGACAAGATTATCTTAATATTTGGGGGTAATGAATTGATTCTGGGGCCTTTTGGCAAAAAATTTTTTTAATAGGTTGATATAAAAGGGGTATATAAAAAAGGTGATCTGTTTTTGGGGTCATGGGTCCTTTAGTTGGGGGAAGGGATTTTTTTGAGAAAAAGGGTTTATTTTAAAAAGTGAAAAGTTTTATATATGTAGTAGGCAGATCGGCCTTTTGTTGTGTTATGAGTGGTCTAAGGTTTTTAACGTTGTTGATCCCAGCAAAAAATTTCCCAAAAGGTGAGATAGGGGGGGGGTAAGTGAATGATATATGAAAAAGGAGAGCGATTGAAAATAGCATATCTTTGATAATATGCCTACTGTTTTAAAAATTTTCTTGGAAATTTGTTGTATATTTTTTTTGGGAATTTAAGACTATTTTTTAAAAAGGTTGGATTTGGGGGAAAATTTTCCCCCTCTGTTTTTTCCCTTTGTGATGGGTACCATTGAGTGTTATGTTAAGGGGGAACATTTTGGTTTTTTTTTCCCCAAAATTTTTATAAGAGGTTTGTCAGTTTGAGAGTAAGCTTGTTGTCATCCATGTTATTTTTTCTGTAATTGGCAAACGGGGCCAGTATAACTGGATTTGGGGAGAGAAGACATATGTTGTGTAAATTGCAAAAAAATGGGTTTGAGTAGTTGTGATGCATTGGTAGGTCATTTATGTAAATGAGGAATAGGAGTGGCCCCAGGACATTTCCCTTTTGGGGGGTCCGACTGTAATTTGTTGTGTGGGAAGAGTTGGGGTCCATTTGTTTCCCCGGGGTTTTTTTGTTGGTGAAAAATGATTTTTGGTATTGAGTGGGGCCCCCTTTTACCATAGTGTGCTAATTTTGTGAGCAGTAAATCAGGTCTTTTTTTTCCCCAAAAATTTTTCGTAGATAAAAAAAAATTTCCCCCCGGGGGAAAATTTTTTTTTTTTTCAAGTGCTGTATATATTAACCCAACATTCGTAATAGCATCGTTTGTGCTCTTGTTTGTCCGGGGAAACCAAAGACAGGGGTTGAGTACATTGTGTGAGACGAGGTAGGAATAGATTTGTCTATGAATTAATTTTTCGAAGTTTTTTGGAAAGCAAAAAAAATTAAAAAATTGGTCCCAAAAGGGGTTTTGTTTGATCACCCCCTTTGGGGTCGGGGGACCCTAGCTTTTTTGAGAATTTATAGAAAGGAGGGGCCTTTAAAGGGTTTTTTTTGAATAGTGTTGCTAAAATTTGGGGGGAAATACCTGTGAAGTTTTTTTAAATAAAAGGGGAATTTTTTTCCCCCCGCCCTTTTTTTTTTTAAAGGGGGTTTTTGGGTTAGGAAAAACTTAAAAATTTGGGGTGGTAGGACCCCGGAATAGCATTAGGGGGGGTTTTTTGTGAGTCTTTTGGGGGGGGTTTTTTTAGTTTTGGGGTTTTACTCGCTGGGGGTTTTTATGGTGGAAAAAAAACATTAATTTTTTTGCTGCCCCCAGGGTGAAAAGGGGGGTTTATCTGCTTTAAAAATTTGATGGTGTTTTTTTTTTGCTATTTTTATTTTTTCCCCAGAATTCCCGATAGGGTCTTCCAGGTCTTTCATACCCTTTTTTTGTTCTGGAGTCTTTTCCCCCATAATAAAATTTTTTTTTATCTCCTTTTTTGGGGCTGGTAAGGATTGATGGGCGTTTTGGGGGGTTCTCTGTTTTTTGACCCCCCTTTAAAATTTTTTTTTATATTGGTGCCTTTTGTTAATGGATTTAAGGATTTTTTTGGGGGTTAGCCAGGGGGGGTTAAGTCTCAGCTGTGATCTGTTTATTTTTTTGGGCAATGTTTGTTATAGAGGGGGGGGTTTTTTTAAGGAAATTCTTGGTCATTTATTATATCTGTATATGTTTCTAACTCATTATGCCAGTCAATGTTAATCATAGCTGTTATAAAGTTATTTAAAAACTGACTATTATGTAGTCTGAAGGTAACTTTTGTAATATCTAGGGGGAATTTACCAAGATTAGTTATGAGAAAGGTTTTTATAGTGGTCTGTGGTGGTCTTTTGATGCCTGATTTTAGAGGGGGGGGAGAAAAAATCCAGATTTTGGGGGAGTAATGAGGGGGTAGTGTCGGAGATTCTTGTGGGTTTTTTATATTGTTAGTAGTAACAAGAAAATTGCTCATAGTGTTTGTGAATTCTGTTTTTTTGTGGGCCCCCGGTCATTAAAATTTATATTGAAGTCTCCCGTGAGCAGCAAAGGGGTTTTTTAAAAAGTGTGCTTTGGGTTTTTAGGTTACCTTTTTTTTCCCCCAAAAAAGGTGGGAAAAGGACTTAAAAATTGTAGATGTTTATCAATGTGGGGGGTTTTTGGGGAGGTCTTTTGATTTTAAATTTTTTTTAAATATTCTCCATGGCCCACCCCCTTTTGGAAGAATTATTGATACATTCAATTTGGGGCTGAAAAATTTTAGTATTCCCCCCCCCCCTTTTATCGGGGCCAAAAATTTTGAAGGGTTTGGGAACCGGGGTGGAAAAAAGACACGGGGATCAGGTTTCCCCCGGGGGGGCTCAGGAGGGGATGATTGAAATTGGTCTGGAGGGTTTGGGGAGTGCTGTGAGGTCATCATAATGTTTGCTAAAAAAATCTAACATTGAAATTGGTAGTTATGTTATTGTTGGCTTTTTGGGAATGTCTTTTTTTTTATCTGCTGTGTAATTTTTTCAGTTGCTGTTGGAATCATGTAAGTCATTTAATAATGGGTTTTTATATCAGGATAAATTTCCCCGTAATTAAAGATTTGATGTGATTCTATAACTAGGGATATAGGAAAATTGGTTTGGAAATAAAAAGTTAAAGGGGGTAAAACCCAGGGTTAAAAAACAAGGGCCCCCCTTTGGTATTTTTTAAAATTGGGGGGTTGGGGTAAATTCAAGGGAAAGGGGTTTTGGGGGGGGAATTGCACATGAGTAAATAAAATTATCAAAGCTTTTTTTTTGGGTAGCATTGAAAATTAGGTTGAAAAAAATTTTGTTAGTGGTATGGAATGTGAAGGACCCGCCTGATGGGCCAACAGGCCTGCTCAGTGTTGTTCATTTCTTATGTTCTTTTTTAACCCCCTTTTTAAAGCCACCGTACATTTTCCCCAGTCCCCCAAAACTAAAAATTTTGTAAATTTCCTTTTTTTTTTTCCCCTTGGAAGGGGAAAAAAAAATGGGGGAAAATGGAAAAGTATAAAAAAATTCATTGAAAGGGGTTTTTGTGTTTCTTCCCCACCCTCAAACAATTCCAAGACTACATATTTCGTCAATAAATTTGTACAGTGGACCCCCGGTTTTTGTGATGCTTCAAACTCGAAAAAAATTTTATAAGTGTTTTTTTTTAAGTGTTTTTAAATGTTTTTTGGGGGCAAAAAAAGGGCTAATCTAATTTAATTTTTCCCTTTTGGGGGGAAAAAATTTTTGTTTTGGGAACGACACTTGAACAGCATTCTGGAACAAAAAAACATGAAAACCGGGGGTTCATTGTATTTTTTTGCACCCCTTTTGTAGAAGATAGAGTTAGAAGTGCAGCACCACTTAAGGGGAAAAAAAATAAAAAAAAAAGTAGTACAAAAAAAAAATTTCAGGGAAAGGGGTTTTTTGGTGTGTTCGTATGTGTCTTACATTCTAGGTGTATCCGGGGAGCTTTTTAAAAATTAAAATTTGGGAAAAAGGTTTCATGATGATGATGATGATAATAATAATAATAATAATAATAATAAATAATAAATAATAACTAATAAATAATAATAATAATAAATTTAAAAAATATTAAAATAAAAAAAATAATAATAATAACAATAATAATAATAATAAAAAACAGCCCCCCCCCCTTAACATAAGAACATAAGAAAAGGGGGAACACCTGGTAGGCCCTTTTTGGGCCCCAAATTGGCAGGTCCTTCAAATTTACCAATTTAAAAAAATATTTGCAAATAAGAAATAAAAGGGGAAAACTGAGCGGGCCCTTTTTTTACCCGGCAAAACCCCCTTTTATTCCCCCCCCACAACAAGATATTTTTCAACCCAACTTAAATCTCCCAAAAAAAAGTTTATAATTTCTTTTTTTTATGTGAACCCCCTCAAACCAAAACCCCCACCCTGAATTTACCCCAACCCCAAATTTGAAAAAACCAAGGGCCTAGCTTCAATAACCCTATGGCAGACTTTTTTCCCCTCCCTCAACTACCCCATTTCCCCAAACCCCAAAAATTTTTTAAACATAGGGTTTTCAAACATAGATGTCTAGAACTTTTTGGGGAAAATTTAGACAAACTTAATTTGTGGTCAGAAAAGTGGAGATGTAGTTCCCAAAGTAGATAAATGAAGGATCTGAAGCTCGGAGTGTCCAAAACCCAAGCACTTATAAGTTTAACGAGAACTTAGCCATACAGATTAGAGAAGGACTTGGGGGTGATGGTGCAGAAACCCTTTAAAAACCCAAAACAGGCCCTTTTAAAATTTTAAAAAGGGGGAAAAAGGGTTAGGGGGTTTATATCAAGAAGTGTTAGCAAAAAGAAGTCCAGAGGTTATATTACAGTTTATACATCATTAGAAAGGGCCCCCCCCCTAATTCCCGCCAGTTTTGGCCCTAAATTTCAGAATGGACAAAAAATTTGTTAGAAAACATTCAGGGGAATGACAAAAATTTAAAAAGAAAAAAATGGAGGAACACTTGGGAAGGCCTACTGGCCCAACAACAGGTCCATATAAAAAACCCCCATACCTAAGAATTTATTCCTCTCACGACAAAAATAAAAAACCCCCCCCCCCACTTAAAATGTCCAATCTTTTTTTAAACCACCCCCCCCCTCTATCACAGACTCAAAATTGTTCCACCATCTACAACTCAGTTTGAAAACCAGTACTTCCCATAATTTTTTTAAACAAAATTTTTCCAAAAACCGTTACTGGGTTTTTACCTTTGGGTTTTTTCCCCGTATTTTTAAAAAAACCCCCTTTTTTTGCCCATCATCCATTTTTACACCCCCGATATTTTCTCCTCATTCTACGTCTCCCCCAGAGAGGGGGACCCAAATTTTAACATCTTCATACGGGGGATTTTACCCGTAAACTTTTAGTCATTCTTTTTGTATTTTCCCAAAGAATTATATCCATCCTGGGGGAGGGGACCAAAAATGAGCTAAAAACCAAATGAGGTCTCACTAGTGATGTATGAGCTTAAAAAAACTTTTGGGCTTCTGTTGCTTATACTTTTTTAAAAAACCTGGAATCTGTTTTTGCCTTATTCCAAATTTTGGGGACTTTTTTTGGGTTTAGATTTCCCCTTTTCCAAAGACTCCCGTCTTTTTCACATTCCGGGACGCCTACTTTACCCCAGTTTATAAATTCGAGGGATATTTTCATTACCAAGGACTAGTACCTTACACTTGTCCACATTGAACTTCATCTGCCACTTTTCAGACCAAGACATTAATTTGTCCAAATCCTCCTGGAGTTCACTGGTATCCTCCTCAGAATGAATCATACGGTCTATTTTTGTATCATCAGCAAATTTACTCATGTCACTTGCAATTCCTTCATCAAGGTCATTTATGTAAATTATGAACAACAATGGGCCTAAAACTGATCCTTGTGGAACGCCACTAGTGACTAATCCCCATTCAGATTTGACCCCATTAATGGAAACTCTCTGCTTTCTATTGGTAAGCCATGCCTCTATCCATGCTAGAACTTTACCTCCTATACCATGAGCTGCCACCTTTCTTAAGAGTCTCTTGTGAGGTACTCTATCGAAGGCCTTACTGAAATCCAAGTAAACTATATCATATTCTTTATCACTGTCTACTGCCTCAAATGTTTTATTGAAAAACGTCAGTAAATTTGTCAGGCAGGAACGACCTCTCGTGAACCCATGCTGAGATTCTTTAATCAAATTATGTTCTTCAAGGTGACTTCTAATAATATCAGCTATAATTGATTCTAATAATTTGCCTACTATAGATGTGAGGCTTATTGGACGGTAATTTGATAAGAAGAACATAAGAACATAAGAAAGGAGGAACACTGCAGAAGGCCTACTATCTTCCACATCTCTGGCACAATACCAGTTAGGATGGACGTATTAAACACATTCGTTAATGGCTGACTAAGTTCCATCTTGCATTCTTTAAGTACCCTGGAAAACAACTCATCGGGTCCCGGGGACTTATTTTGCTTCAGTTTATCTATCTGTTTGATAACCATTTTGCTTGCCCGAGGTTTGGGGAATAGAATGTGAAGCCGCTGTGAAGATGGAGGACGAAAAGAGATGTAAAACCTCATCAATGGAGGACGAGGCAGGAACCTCATGAAAGGCAGTAAGATGTGCGTAAAGGTCCCATTTCGCCCGGTCAAATTGCCAGCGTGGGCAATGAGGAGGTGGAGAAAACAGAGGGGACTTTAGGATAATTGGGAAATGATCGCTGTCATGTAAGTCCGGGAGGACAGACCAGGTGAAGTCAAGGACAGTTGATGAAGAGCAGATGGAAAGATCGATGCAGGAGAAAGAATGAGTTCGGGGATCAAAATGGGTAGGAGTACCCGTATTTAAAACATGGAGGGGAAGAGAAGCAAGAAATGCCTCCAACTGAATGCCACGGGAGTCACAGTGCGACCCTCTCCAGAGAAAGTGGTGCGCGTTAAAATCGCCAAGTAACAGAAGGGGTGGCGGTAAGGAAGAAACCGTAAATTAGACACATATGCAACACATGGGTATCTTTATTGAGGAAACGTTTCGCCACACAGTGGCTTCATCAGTCCATACAAAGGAGAATCGTGAAGAACAGGAGGAGTGTGAGGTTGTCAGTCCCTCAATCTTGAGTCGATGTTGTCAGTCCATCAATCTTGGGTTAGTTTTCGAATCCCTAGCAACTTTAATTTCGTAGTCCCGCTTAGCTTTTCTTATCCCCTTTTTAACTTCCCTCTTAATGTCAATATACTGATTCATAAGATGACCCTCACCTCTTTTGATACGCCTATAAATTCCTTTCTTCTGCCCTAAAATATATTTGAGCCTATTATTCATCCATTTTGGGTCATTTCTATTCGATCTAATTTCTTTATATGGGATAAATGTTCTTTGGGCAGCATGTATAGTGTTCAGAAAACTGTCATATTGATAGCTCTCTTCATTACCCCAGTCCACAGATGATAAGTGTTCTCTAAGTCCATTGTAATCTGCTAAGCGAAAATCTGGGACCGTTACTGAGTTATTCCTACTATGAAACTTCCATTCAATGCCAATGCCAAATGTGACACCTCCTACAACTGCTGCACCTCTCCTGTCTACAGTATATAAGCTCCCTCTGCTCATATGCTGTTATTCTATTGTTATGCTGTTATTATTCAGAAAAATGGCAGATGTTATGGTCAGAAAAATGGCAGATTCTGGTCAGAAAAATGGCAGATGCAGTTCAATGTAGATAAATGCAAAGTTCTAAAGCTCGGGAATGTTCATAACCCTAGCACCTACCAGCTTAATAATGTTGAACTAAGCCGTACAGAATGCGAAAAGGATCTGGGGGTTATGGTAAGCAGCAACCTCAAACCAAGTCAGCAATGCCTAAGCGTAAGAAATAAAGCAAATAGATTACTGGGATTTATATCAAGAAGTGTAAGCAACAGAAGTCCAGCGGTTATATTACAGCTTTATACATCATTAGTAAGGCCTCACCTAGATTATGCAGCTCAGTTCTGGTCTCCATTTTACAGAATGGATATAAATTCGTTAGAAAACATTCAGCGACGAATGACAAAGTTAATTCATAGCATTAGAAATCTTCCGTATGAAGAAAGATTGAAGACCCTTAAATTACATTCACTTGTAAGACGAAGAATGAGGGGAGACATGATCGAGGTATATAAGTGGAAGATGGGTATTAATAAGGGGGATATAAATAAGGTCTTGAGGATATCTCTCCAAGAGAGAACCCGCAATAATGGATTCAAATTGGATAAGTTTAGATTTAGAAAGGATATAGGAAAATATTGGTTTGGAAATAGGGTAGTTGATGAGTGGAACAGTCTGCCTAGTAGGGTCATTGAAGCTATGACCTTGGGTAGTTTCAAATTTAGGTTGGATAAATTCATGAGTGAGAGGGGTTGGATTTGGAGTGGGACTCGCACTTGAGTTAATAGAATCTTCAAAGCTTATTTCTTGGGTAGAATTGAAAATTAGGTTGGGCAATTATTCTGTTAGTGGGATGGATTGTGAAGGACCTGCCTAGTATGGGCCAACAGGCCTGCTGCAGTGTTCCTCCTTTCTTATGTTCTTAAGATTGATGGACTGACAACATCGACTCAAGATTGAGGGCCTGACAACCTCACACTCCTGTTCTTCACGATTCTCCTTTGTATGGACTGATGAAGCCACTGTGTGGCGAAACGTTTCCTCAATAAAGATACTCAAGTGTTGCATATGTGTCTAATTTAAGAACATAAGAACATAAGAATGGAGGAACACTGCAGAAGGCCTACTGGCCCATACAAGGCAGGTCCTTATCAAAACCACCACTACCTAAGAATTTACTCCTGTACTCACGACACTAATCAAACCCAGCCCCTCCCACTCATATATTTGTCCAATCTCTTTTTAAAGCCACCCAAGGTCCTAGCCTCTATCACCCTACTCGGAAGATTGTTCCACGCATCTACAACTCTGTTCGAAAACCAGTACTTGCCTATGTCCTTTCTAAATCTAAATTTATCTAATTTAAATCCGTTATTTCTCGTTCTTACTTGGTTCGATATCCTCAGTATTTTATTAATATCTCCTTTGTTTATGCCCATCATCCACTTGTACACCTCGATGATATCTCCCCTCATTCTACGTCTCTCCAGAGAGTGGAGATTCAATGCTCTAAGTCTATCTTCATACGGGAGATTTCTTATACTGTAAATCATTTTAGTCATTCTTCTTTGTATGTTCTCCAATGAATCTATATCCATCCTGTAGTAAGGAGACCAACTCGTAAGGAGACCAACTCGTCGGTTCTCTGAACCATTCATTCACAAGGAAGAAACCAGAAAATCAACATCTGGGATAGACAATGCCCGCGAAGGGGAGATATATAAAGAACAGAGTGTATACCACTTATTCAAGTGGATACGAGCTGCTGTGTAATGTAAGGAAGAAGGGACATAGAGTTGACGGTATGGAACACCATTGCGTATAAGGAGAGCACTTTCGTTAAAGGTTTAGGTCAGCAATAGACATAATTAGGAAGAAGGGTGGGAACCCTGTCATATGTGGTATTTTGCCAAGGAGAGGAGTTGGAAATGAATGGCTGTCCAGGGCAATTGGTGTCAATTGCTGGCTGGACAAATACTGTAAGGAAAATTCAGTAACATTCATTGACAACTGGGACCTCTTCTATGGCAGAAATGACATGTATGCCAGGGATGGGGTTCACTTATCCAGGTCTGGGGTGGGGGCACTGGCAACTGCAGTGGAGGGAGCTGTTAGGGCTTTAAACTAGAAATAGTTAGTGGTATGGGTTTTGGGGGAAAACAGAGAAGTCCCAGTGTAGTAATATTATAAGTTGTAGGAGAACTAGTAATAGGCAGAATAAGGTGGATAGTGGAAAGCTAGTGACACTAGATGACAAGGACAGTAATAGGTATAGTGGAAAACAGAGATGAGCAGGAAGGGTAAAGAGAAAGGAGGGCTCTAAATATATATTACACCAATAGTCGTAGTGCTAGGAATAAGATGGACGAGTTGAGATTAGTTGCAAGTACGGGTAATATTGATGTTTTGCAATAACTGAGACATGGTTTAATATGAAAAATCGGGACTTGCCTGCCGAATGTCACATTCAGGGTTTTAAATTGTTCCAAGTAGACAGAAGTATCGGGAAAGGGGTGGGGTGGCACTCTATGTCCGTGATCATTTAAATTGTTGCATAAAAACGGGTATAAAGTCTGAATTAACACATACAGAGTCTGTCTGGATAGAATTTTCAGAGGGGTGTGAAAAAATTTTTTTTAGGCGTGATTTACCGTCCTCCAAACTTAGATAGGGAACAAGGGAGACTACTTTGGGAGGAAATTGTTAAGGCCACAAGACATGATAACGTAGTAATTCTAGGGGGCTTTAACTTTAGTCAGATTGATTGGAATTTCATGACAGGGAATTTAGAATTAACGACTTTTAGAAGTAGTTCAGGATTGCTTTTGAAGCAGTTTGTAACAGAACCTACAAGGGGAAATAACCATTGACTTGGTTCTGGCAAGCAAGGAAACCCTTGTTAATAATTTAGAAATTACAGAGGAACTCGGCTCAAGCGACCACAAGTCAATTACCTTTAGCATTGAATGGATGTATGATAGTAGGGATAATTCAGTAATGGTCCCAGATTTTCGCTTAGCAGATTATAATGGACTTAGAGAACACTTATCAACTGTGGACTGGGGTGAAGAAGAGAGGTATCAATATGACAGTTTTCTTAACACTATACAGGCTGCCCAAAGAACATTTATCCCGTATAAAGAAATTAGATCAAGTAGAAATGACCCAAAATGGATGAATAATAGGCTCAAATATCTTTTAGGGCAGAAGAAAGGAATTTATAGGCGCATAAAAGAGGGGAGGGTCATCTTATAAATCAGTATACTGACATTAAGAGGGACGTTAAAAGGGAATAAGAAAAGCTAAACGGGACTATGAAATTAAAGTTGCTAGGGGATTCAAAACTAACCCAAAAGTTTTTTCCAGGTTTATAGAACAAAAGTTAGGGATAAGATAGGTCCCTTAAAAAAAACTTTGGGCATCTTACTGACAAGGAGAATGATATGTGCTCTATTTTAATAATTATTTTCTCTCGGTTTTCACACAGGAAGACATTAATAATATCCCAGTAATTAATTTTTACAGAGGCCCAGAAGAAGATAAATTATGTAATATCACAGTCACTAGAAATGATTATGAAACAGCTGGACCGACTGAAACAAAATAAATCGCCGGGTCCCGATGAGCTTTTTTCAAGGGTTCTTAA
>WNWK01050623.1:0-12765 GCA_009830355.1 Cherax destructor | reverse complement strand
AGGAGTCCTTGTTAGAGGACCTACAACGGTGAAGACACAAGGAGAAGCCTTAGGACTCATCCTTAATCCCTCAAAGTGTGAAATTATCACAACAAATCAGGAAATAATCAATGCAGTGCAAACAATCCTCCCAGAAGTCACTACTACCACTCCATCCAACAGTACCCTCCTGGGAGCACCAGCTGGTCACCACGCCATCGACACTGTCCTCAAGGACAAAGTGAATGACCTGAAAAGAATGGAGGAGAGAATAAGTGATCTTGATGCCCATGATGCCCTGTATCTCCTCACAAGGTGTCTTACTATGCCAAGACTCACTTACTTCCTGAGGTGGCACCCTCTTTTGAAAACCCAACACTTGACGAGTATGACGCACACCTGAGATCAACCTTCAAGAAGGCACTGAATCTGTCACTAGAGGATCAGCAATGGGAGCAGGCAACCCTCCCAGTGCGACTGGGAGGTATAGGGGTGCGCAAAGCAAGGCAGGTAGCGTTACCTGCATTTCTGTCATCGTGTTTGGCTTCCAGTGGATTAGTCAAGAGGATTGTCCCTGAACGTTTGAGAGGGGTGGTGGGAGCTCAAGACCCCAAGTTCATTGAAGCAGCAGTGCAGTGGGACATCCTGGCAGACTCCTCCAGTAGACCAGCTCCTCCCAAAGAGCACAAACAGTCCCACTGGGACAAACCGATCATGGAAAAAATTTCCAACACAATGCTCACCAACGCTTCAGGAAAGGACAAAGCTCGTCTCCTAGCGGTGAAGGCACCACACTCAGGAGATTTCCTTCTTGCTGTTCCCAATTCCTCTCTGGGGACTCGACTCGACCCACAGGCCATTCGGATTGGTGTTGCTCTTCGCCTAGCCGCCCATACTCACCGAACATAGGTGTATTTGCGGCAGGGCGACGGCTGCCAATTCGGACTTCATGGTCTAGTGTGTCACACATCAGAAGGAAGTATGCTAGAATGAGGAGGCAATGACATCATAAAGAGAAGCCTCGCCACAGCCCGTTGCCCAGCTCAACGGGAACCCCAAGTGCAGAGGTCTGATGGAAGTCAAAAGCGTCCTGATGGAGCCACCATGCTACCCTGGAAGGATGGTAAGCAGATTGCTTGGGACTACACCTGTGCTGCCACATTGGCAGACACCTACCTGCCACACTCCTTAGCCGAAGGGGTGGAGCTGCCAGCCACAGGGAGACCCAGAAGACCCGCAAATATGAAGACCTTCCCTCTTGCTATAACTTCATCCCAATAGGGTCGGAGACCCATGGAGCATGGGGCAAGTGTGCTCTAAAGTTTCTCAAGGAGCTGGGTGGAAAACTCATCATAGAAACCAAGGACCACAGGGCGACCAGCTTCCTGTTTCAGAGACTCAGTGTTGCGATCCAGAGGGAAATGCCTGCAGTATTCTGGGCACGCGCCCACTGCCGGGAGTTGGACGAAGTATTTGACATGTAGCTCTGAGTTGTTATCTATGTTGTTTTACTCCCCATTGTATTTTGTATTTTGTCTTGAAATAAAGTTTGTATAAAAAAAAGATGGGGTAGTAGGGAAGTGGAATATTCAAATGGCTTCAGAAAGAAATCTAAATATTCTTCCTTGAAGTCTTTTTATCCACTTCTCCGAGGCAATGGGTCCCTATATATATATATATATATATATATATATATATATATATATATATATATATATATATATATATATATATATATATATATATATATATATATACGTATATATATATAAAAATATTATTTTTAAAAATATGATTTGTACATTTTTGGGGATTTTTTTTCAGGTTATAGTAGGAATGTCGTCGCTGTACAACATGACCTGCACCCACCAAACCTTCTGTCACCCTCACTGCTACAGGAGGAACATGCGTGCTTGCAGGAGGCTCATGCATGCTGTCAGGAAGGTAAACTATTGATAAATGTTCAAAAACTTAAAAGCTGGACAAAACAGGTATTAGGATGGTAAACAACAAGCATTTTCAGTGATAACATTGTAAAATCAATGCCTCTTAAATATTTTACACTATGGCAGGATTTTTAATTTTTAATTTATGTTTATTGATCATGTAAGATAGTTATAGCTTTCAAACATCTATTAACAATCAGAATACACTTATCTTTGTTATCCAGTTTTTAATGTGGCAGTTCATATTTTCTTAGCAATTCAGGAAGTATTCTATCTTTTTTTTCATTTATGGTAATATAAAAATTAATGATTTTGTACCAAAAGAACTTTAGGATACTTACCTAACCTTATTAAAAAAAAGTGCAATTTAATTTAGCCTAATCCAACTAAATATATTTCATATAAGTTTACAGTAATTTAATTACAAACAAACACAATGAAACATGTTTTTCAATAGATTCAGAATGATTTTTGAGGCATTATTGCATACTCAAATTTTCGCTTGCCCTATTCAGAAAGAAGTTCGTTGCTATTTATGCCAAAATCACAAGTTTTACTTATTCGGCAAGATATATATATATATATATATATATATATATATATATATATATATATATAGAGAGAGAGAGAGAGAGAGAGAGAGAGAGAGAGACAGACAGAGAGAGAGAGAACGCAGTCAGCAGGACTCGATACTGCTACAGGGGACGGTCAGGATTCCCAGGCAGGGCTCTTATCCACTCAGCCACAATGCCACATAAGCTGGGCAGCCTGGTTCACAAGCCATGTTTCTTTCCCAGCCGGGCACGTCAGTGAGCCTTAAGCATGGATTCAAGCTTTTGTGGTCAGAACATACAGGAGGAGATTGAAATAGCTTGAATCCATGCTTGAGGCTCACTGACGTGCCCGGGCTGGGAAAGAAACATGGCTTGTGAACCAGGCTGCCCAGCTTATGTGGCATTTGTGGCTGAGTGGATAAGAGCCCTGCCTGGGAATCCTGACCGTCCATTCTTCTGGTCAAAAAGAATGGAAAAATAAATAAATAAATAAATGACTCGAGGAATAATAATGAATATAGTTTTCTAAGGCTTTTAATTAAAAATAAATAAAAATAAATTGGCCGTTGTGGTTCTGGTGTAATGTTAGGGCAGTAGTATATAATGCCTAGGATGGTCTTCTGATGTTTGAAGAACTGGTGTAGGTTATCCTGGGTGGTGGTATTAGTCCAATGTTCTGGAAAATCCTGTCACCACTTATTTATAGCACAACCAGTTCAGATATGCAAGGTGAGGAGTAGTTGTAATGTCGCACTATGTCCAGTAGACATAGTGCGACATTACAACTGTTCCAAGTTTACTAGCGTCTACCCTGGTTGACCAGGCCAGCAGCAGAGCTGACAGTGAAAAAAATAACACTGGTTACAATCACAGTTAGATAAGTACAACATTTAAGAAAGACAAAGGGCGGTATTCAACTTCAATGACATCACTGGCAACCAGGAAAATAAGGTAAGGTTAATTCTACAAGTAGTAGAAATTAAAGCAAATCAGACTCCGATAGATGGTAGTGCTAATGGTTCCTGGGTGTCTGAACCATAACTTCACTTAATACCGGCTTTTTCCTCACAATATATATATATATATATATATATATATATATATATATATATATATATATATATATATATATATATATATATATATATATATAGTATATATATATATATATATATATATATATATATATATATATACATATACATATATATAACAACACTGCGACTAGCCGTGGATTTGAACCCATGTCGTTTGGCTTCTAATTCACAGGACCACGAATCCTACAAGAATCAAGCATCCAGCAGAGTTAGGTGTTTTACCTTGATCCGAGGACATACGGTGGTGTGAGTGCCTCTGAGCTAATTTCATTCTACTCCCCGTTTAGTGTACTCGCCTCGACGATAATAAATAGACTGCTTGTGGAGGCTAGTACACCAAACGGGGAATAGAATGACATTAGCTCAGAGGCACCCACACCACCGTATGTCCTCGGATCAAGGTGAAACACCTAGCTCTGCTGGGTGCTTCATTCTTGTAGGATTGCCTGGTCCTGTATGTTAGAGCGTCATGTGATTTTCTCTCAACATGATTAAATACTACTCGTTACCTCCACACCTGACGGCGTGGAGGGAACGAGTGGTATTTAGTCAAATGAGAGAGCCAGTTTGTGGTGCTCCATACATTTTGTGCGTAAACGAAGAATCAACATGGTTGGCAAGGGCCAGTTTCAGCAGAAGTCATCGTGAGTATCCACTGGATATTACAGAGTCGTGACAATCCTCTGCATCAGACCGTTGCTTCTGTATCAGTGAAAGTGCAGTGTGCATGTGGGGAGTTGGGAAGAGGTGCTGGTCTTGAGAGGATCCTGCCAGGACTAAATCATTGGATGCTGAACAGAAGAACACCTTGGTTAACAGTGAGAACATGGTGATTAGTGTGCCAAATAGCGAGGATTTCTCTAAATAGAATAATAAGTGAATAACAATTAGCAAAAGTAAGTCAGTGATGTGCATCATTAGTAAACAGATAGGGCCACACCCCTTGCCCCCCATCCTTGATCCCCTCCCCACATCCCGGTCTAGGCCTACTGACTTCCTGACCAAGGGTGTTGCCGTTTAGTGTCCCACCAATTACTCACACTACCACTAGCTACTCCCCCACCATCATCCCCCATGCATCCACGCTGTCCTTAACCCGTTATCCCACAGCTGGTGCCCTCCCACCCCCACGATGTCAGTAATGTCACAAGAAGTGCCGGGTTCCCAGGAATCTCCACGACAGAGCAAATGCCGTGGAATCCATCCCCGAGGCATCAGCCAGGTGTGCCACAGGGAATGTGCACTCAATCCCTCAACTGGCTACATCCGTGCACACAATGGATGTCTAGGCACCAGGAGGGCTCCAAATGGGAACAGCCAACAGGCCCTCCCAGCAGACAGAGCTGACAGCTACCCTGATTTCACCTCTACAGAGGACCTAAAATCTGCAATCAAATTAACATCCACCAGGACGCTGACACACATCCCCAAAGCAGCTCGCCTTCCAGCTGCCAGCAAATTTGCTGACCTCTTAAAGAAAGTCAATGATGCTCTTGCAAACAACGGATCCTGGCACAACCTATTGCTATTTGGCAGTGCCTGTTTGGCTGTCCCACCAAGGAGGGACAAGTCACTAGCAACATCTGCTATTAGGGTAATAAATGCATTCCCTAGAGCTGACAACCTCGTTCGTCTCCCCTTAGGGCGACAAACACCTGCCTGGCAAATGCCAACAACAGGACACCTGACGCCTCAAAAATCAGAGCCCAAATTAACAAAAAAATAGAAGAGAGTAATACTATTGGAACACTGAGGCTTGTAACCAGTGAGGATACCAACGCTCCCAAGGACGTTATTATAGCACAAGCTCTGAAGGACAAACATCCACCCAGAGCTCCCAGTACCAACATTGACCTCAATGACATTGCAGCAGGTGAAGAACATTTAACCTTACAGGAAGCTGATGTGTATAAAGCTGCTATGTCATTTCCATAGGGCTCAGCAGGAGGTTTCACCGGTTTAAGCCACAACACTTAAAACAAATGGTCAGTCCAGCACTTGGTGATGTATCAGAGAGGTTGCTGTCATAACTCACCAATACACACACAACCCGCACATAGAAGAGAGGAGCTTACGACGACGTTTCGGTCTGACTTGGACCATTTACAAAGTCACACTAACACAAACAAAGAACAGGTAGAAGGGGTATTTACAGGCCAGCAGACAGGGAATGCACAAGAAAGTGGTTAAGGAGTAATAGTGGTAGTAGTAGTGGTAGTGGAAGTAGTAGTGGTAGTGGAAGTAGTAGTAGTGGAGTCAGTCATATTCTGGGAAAGAGGAGCACTGCAATAAAGCTGGCGGCCCGCATAGGGTAAGGACAAGAACACAGAGGGGAAAAAAATGAAAATAAAAGGACAAATACAAGGCAAAAGAAAGAAAACCCAGAGGAGAAAGAAGACAGAGGAGAAGGGGGAAGAGATAGAAGGGGAAGGAATCAGGTTAAGTCACGGGTGTTCTGAAGTTTGGAGCATTTAGCAATGTAATGGGAGAGGAAAGCATCTACCGAGACAAAAACCAGGGCTAAGGTTCATACAGGGAAAGTTGTGTATAAGGGAGGATTCAACCAGACGGCGACTGTGAAAGTTGGACGTAGGGTAGACAGTTTTAGCAGAAGACCAATCAATAGGATGACTGTGATCTCTGACATGACAGAAAAGAGCATTATTGGTGTTGGCAAGCCTAACACTATTTTTGTGCTCCCTAAGTCTGTCAGAAAGAGATCGGCCAGTTTCTCCAAAGTACTGAAGAGGACAGGAGGAACAAGAAATAGAGTAGACACCAGGAGAATCTATAGAGGGAGGGGAGGTATGAACTAGATTAGTGCGAAGAGTGTTAGTCTGGCGATAGGTAAGTTTGATGTCTAAGGAACGGAGAGAGTTGTTGAGATTAGAGAGACCAGAGATGTAGGGAAGGCAGAGGACAGGAGAGTTCCCAGGAGTAGGGGGTTCAGGAGAGAAGAAAGTCCGTTAGGCACGAGAGAAAGCAGAGTCTATGAAATGGGAAAGGTAGCCAAGACGGGAAAATGAATTATGAAGAGTGGAAATTTCTGCTTCAAGGAACTGAGGATCACAAATGTGGAGAGCACGGAGAAAGAGGGAGATAAGAACACTTTTCTTGACAGAGGAGGCATGATAAGAAAAGTAGTGAATATACATGCCACTGTGCATAGGCTTGCGGTACACCGAAAAGGCAAAACCTGTAACTGAGCAGTGGACATGAACATCAAGAAATGGAAGCTGGTCTATAAATACCCCTTCTACCTCTTCATTGTGTTAGTGTGACTTTGTAAATGGTCCAAGTCGGACCGAAACGTCGTCGTAAGCTCCTCTCTTCTATGTGCGGGTTGTGTGTGTATTGTTCCAGTCACGGTATTGTGCCTTTTTTGTTATAACTCACCAAATTTTCCAATGTGTACCTGGCTGGCAGTATCCCAGATGCCATGAGACCCCTTTTCTTTGGTGCCTCACTATGTGCCCTCTGGAAAAAAGATGGAGGAATCAGGCCCATTGCAGTGGGCCTAGTTGCCAAAGCTGCAGTACGAAGGGTGAGTCAAGATGCTGCCTCAATGTTAAAACCAACTCAGCTCGGTTTTGGTGTTCAACAAGGCTGTGAAGCAGCTGCCCATGCAGCACGAGTATACATCAACAACATGTCCAATGAAAAAGCCTTGATCAAATTGGACTTTGCCAATGCTTTCAACTTAGTCAGAAGGGATGCTGCTCTCCAAGCAGTTTCTAGGCACTTCCCTTCCCTCTATTCCTTCATAGAATCGTGTTATAGTGTGGCTTCTAAACTATTGTTTGGAGACCATGAAATTGACTCGTGTGAGGGCGTGCAACAGGGACACCCTCCCGCCCCCTTTCTATTCTGTCTGGTCATCAAGGAAGTCACAGAAGCGCTCTCCAGTGAGCTCAATATCTGGTTCTTGGATGATGGTACCCTAGCTGGCACTACAGAATCTCTCCTAGATGACATCAGAAAAAATAAAGACATGGGAGAGAGCCTGGGCCTATCTTTAAACCCCATCAAATGTGAAATAGTTTCTACCAATCGACAGATGGTTCAGAATATTAGTGCTGTTTTACCAGGAGCACGAGCCATTGATCCAGCCAACAGCACTCTCCTTGGTGCTCCTCTTGGGTCTAATTACATCGATCTGATCCTAGAAAAAAAAATCTCAGACCTTAGGACGATGGAAGGCAGGATGAAAGACATCGATACACATGATGCCTTCTATCTACTAACCAGGTGCCTGTCATGAGATGCTCCCCAGCCTTCAGCAGTCCGAAACTCAAGGAATATGACTCTCCTTAAGACCATGCTAGAGAGTGTATTGAATCTTTCCCTTGAAGATGGACAGTGGTTGCAAGCCTCACTTCCAGTCAGGTTTCGGGGGCTGAAAGTATGCAAATCCTCCCAGATTGCCTTACCAGCTTTCCTGTCCTCTTCCATAGCATCAAACGAGTTAATAAGACAAATTCTTCCAGACAACGTCAGTGACTCAGCAGGAATGCAGGACTCTAGCTATGCCAGTGCCATCACTGAATAGGAGAGCTTTTGAGAATTTGTAGAATATTATATTATGCTATGTATTTGAATACAGGAATGAAAGATACTTAACTTTGTTGCTGTCTCAGCCGTTCTGCACCTGCACCCAGAAGACTCCTCCGATGTGAAACAGCTGTTCTACAGCCCGTAGCTGATGAGGGATAAGTAAATATGAGTATTTATTTGCCCCAAAGGAGCAAATAATGCTGAATGGATAATTACTTTTTTGGGCTCAATGGCCCACGGATGATGGGGTGTGTAGATAAATCTACACACCCCGAAAGGCCTAGGGCTGTCATGTATATATATATATATATATATATATATATATATATATATATATATATATATATATATATATATTATTATATATATATTTTATATATATATATATATATATATATATATATATATATATATATATATATATATATATATATATTATATATATATATTATATATATATATATATATATATATATTATATATATATATTATATATATATATATATTATATATATATATATATATATATTATATATATATATATTATATATATATATATTATATATATATATATATATATATATATATATATATATTATATATATATATATATATATATATATATATATATATATATATATATATATATATATATATATATATATATATATATATATATATATATATATATATATATATATATATATATGCAAAACAACCACTGTGAAAAAATAATGAAATTTCAAGCCTCAGAGACTAATTTCAACCTCATCCTGTTTGGTGTACCAGCCCTCACAAGCAGTCTATACCTCAATTAAATCACGAAACAAGTGATTTTGAATATCTAACATGCCCTAACTATCTGCTGCACAGCCGACCTAAGCAGGTGCATGCCTGTCTAGACTTATCCGGGTTTTTGTATCTGACCCGCAAGTGTCTCCCCGGTATCCGCTGTCTTGATTGAAGTAGTAGTGTCTCTCGTACGTTGCACTGTTCGCAACACTACACTGTTCTTCAAGGTTTGTAATTTCGTAGTAATGTTACAACAGGAAGATAAGTACACTTCACTGTAATAGTTCTACCACGAATTGTGAGATTGGACAAGAGTCAAAAGCACTGTTCCTTTGTTTGGGCAATGCGCGAGCGAAGCACAAGTTTCCCGGTCATCTCCTGAAATCAATCTGACCTCATACCCGCACTTTTCACATTGTGGCATCGACCTAAATCGCCGACATATTTGACATAGTCACAGTTTCATTACAAATGATAGATTTCTTGATATCTCTTGATCGACTAGAGTGCATTATTGTCCCACATTGTGAGTAAGTGATGCAGGGTTTTCCTATACTTTTCCTGCTACGGTAAAGAGAGTCATTTTCCTCACTTCATTATCACTCAATTGCAATGAACACTGTGGTGCAAAATGAGACAACATGACTACGCTCTAGCACACGCTAGTATAACATCTGCTTCAAATTAAGTTGTTGATCGGAAGCAACTTTCTGAGAGGGCTGAGTCCCTCAGGGTGAAAGGGTCTGATACTCCCCTTTCTGGATGACCCTGTCGCTGAAAAGGTTCTTGCCAACATGCTTAGGGCTGTAACATCAGACAGGGAGACTGCTCGTTTCCAAGCTGTGAGTGCACATCACTCTGAGGACTTCCACCAAACAATTCCCATTTTGGCAATGGGAACACTCCATATTGCAGTGGCTCTCAGCCTTACTGCCCCAATTCACACGAAATATACTTGTATTTGTGGCAATGCGCAAGCCGACCAATATGGTCTACATGGTCTAAACTGTTCCAAAACCAAGGGCTGGCATGCAAGAAACAATGAAGTCAACGACATCATAAAGAGAACCCTTGCTACAGCTGGATGCCCAGCCGAGAGAGAGCCCTGATCACTAGCAGCCAACAATACCCACAACCCAGCAAACTACCCCAACGGGATCACCATCTATCCTTGGAAGAATGGCAAGCTCTTAGCATGGGACTATACCTGTGTGTCGATACTGGCTGACACCTACATCCATCACAGTGTCGGGCGACAGGGAGGAGCTGCTGACCAGAGGGAGGAGTACAAGATCGCCAAGTACAGGGACATAAGCCAACTGTATCAATTTGTCCCAGTGGGATCAGAGACCTTGGGACCATGGGCAAAAAATGCCACATGTTTCCTTAAAGAACTGGGTTCCAGACTCATCGACACCACCAGGGACCCAAGGGCAGCTATTTTCATGTTCGAGCACATCAGCATGGCCATCCAGAGGGAAAATGCATACCACATACTGGGCTCACGTCCGACTTCGGAGGAGCTGGAGGTGATTCATAATCTTTGATATATTGTACCAATGTATTCATGTTTGTGTTTTCTGTCAATGTATTCTATCTATTAATAAAGTTTACATGTAATATAAAATATAGGGGGTAATAGAAGAAAATATTCAAACAGCTCCGAGGAGAACTTTGAGTTTTCCCTGAGGTATGTTTATTGTCTTCTCTGAGGATGAGGGTTCCCAATAAAGTTATAGAGGTGGTACTTCCCTATATTTTATTAAACAAATATATATGTAAGGAATTGGAGTAAAGAATAAGAACATAAATGAATTGTACTAAGCTACTTAGCTTACTGAAGACTCCACGTCTTTGCAGCCATCCCCAAAGTCGTTTGAGAGGAGTTGTCAGCTACAATCCCTTTGGGCTGTTGGAAATAAGTTAGTGTAAATTGAGTATAAGAATAATTGCCCCATAGGAGCATATACCCATATATTCAGTAAATGAATAATGAACAACTTACTGGGTGTATGATAAATCTGCCTAGAACATAAATCAGTTCTTAACTGCACAGTCAATAGAACTTTAAAATGTCTGAGCAGACTTACCTGGGTATGTGTATCGGACCCTTAATTGACACCCGGAAAATGCTGTCTTGATTGAAGAAGTATCACTAAGGAATGTCACCGTCCTAGTCTGGAACTTTGTTACACTCGCAATGTCACTCCATTCTTCTTCAATATTTGTCCATTTGCATTAATGTCACTACAAGAAGCTGAGCACACTTCTGTAATATACAGTGGACCCCCGAGTTTCGTAAAAACTTCACTCCTGAAGTCTGCTCAAGTGCCATTACCGAACGAATTTACTCCCTTAAGGAAAAATTTCACGTAGGTTAGTCTATTTCAGACCCCAAAAATACACTTCCACAAGAACTTACAAAATTATACTTACATAATTGCACGATTTCCGGGGTATTCGTTAACCGAGGGTCCACTGTACCACTAATGTGGATTGTCTTTTATACACAAAAAACGCTCTGAACAGAGTTCTTTATTCATTAACCCGGCGTTAATGTTCCCTCTAGGATGTGATAAAGCAATCTGCCTCTTGGCTCTCGCTCGCCCCGGCGTGTCCTGACATACAAAGAAAGTGTTGATCCAGTATGTATCCCTTGCTTTCCAAACTTCTACAGGAAGCAATGCAGAATGCCTGATTTCTTGCTGTGTCTGGTCTTAGATGACTGTGTATGTTATCTTTAACATGGTATTAGAATGGGTTGTAGAATTTTCTTAATTTTCCTACTACTGTAAGAGATCGATTATCTCTCATTAACAACATATAGTAGCAACAGTGGTCAGCCGTCTTACAAGGAAGTGGCGTGTCTAAACTGGTACATCTGTGTCCAATTGACGCGAAAGCAAACAAGACGTCACTGCCCTCTCTGAGAGGGCTGAAAGGGGATGAAGGGGGCCGATACCACCTCTCTTGGAGAAATTTCTCGACAATATATATATATATATATATATACGTCGCGCATTCATCCAAACATTTCCTTAAAATCTTTTGTTTTCTGTGCTTGTTTTTTAAGTGCAACTGTGAAATAAGCCACCATGGGCCCAAAGAAAGTTTCTAGTAAAGTTCCTTTGGCAAAGAAAGTGAGAGACACGATGGAATTTAAGAAAGAATTTATTGAAAAATATGAGAGTGGTGTGCGGGTGCTGGAACTTGCCAGGATGTATGGGAAATCCAAATCAACAATCACTTCCATCCTGGCAAAGAAAGAACAAATCAAGTAAGCTGATATGGCGAAAGGGATAAACATTTTAAGAAAAAAGAAATCACAAACAAATGAAGATGTGGAGAAGTTGTTGTTCTTGTGGATCAACGAAAAACAGTTAGTGGGAGATAGTGTTTCAGAGACGATCATTTGTGAAAAGGCAAGGCAGTTGCATGCGGATCTCGTAAAGAAAATGCCTGGAACTAGTGCTGATGTTAGTGAATTTAAGGCCAGCAGAGGCTGGTTTGACAGATTTAAGAAGCATAGTGGCATACACAGTGTTGTAAAGCATGGTGAGGCTGAAAGTTCAGACAAACATGCGGCTGAAAAATTTGTGCATGAATTCAAGGGGTACATAGAGACTGAAGAATTCCAACCCCAACAAGTGTTCAATTGTGACGAAACAGGAATCTTTCGGAAGAAAAGGCCAAAGAGGACATGCATCACGCAGGAGGAAAAGGCACTGCCAGGACACAAGCCTATGAAGGATAGGCTAACTCTTTTGTTCTGTGCTAACGCTAGTGGGGGTTTCAAAGTGAAGCCTTTACTGGTGTTTCACTCTGAAAATCCCATAGTGTTCA
>WNWK01050622.1:0-12765 GCA_009830355.1 Cherax destructor | reverse complement strand
CTCTAGCACCATAACATAGGTAGTTTAAGGCCTGAATAGACGAACATTAGATTATGTCAGCTAACGAGAACTGGCAGCCCCACACTTGACCTAGGCGGGCGAGATGCTAGGTCATTTCTTTTTAGACCAGCTTTCACCGAGTGAACAAGTGCTGCGACCAGGGCAGCATTCCCCACGTGACTCCCAACATCTGTCCTGGGGACCCAGAGGAGATATCCCGAAGTACTGTGGATATTCTTCTCCATCCAGACCCAATACAGTAGGACCTTACCTCTTTTCTTCTCAGTATCTGGCCAGTTTTCTGGGGGAAACGTGGGTAGGTTTTGTTGTGGGTCTCTCGGGCGATTGGACGCTATTTAGCAGGTACCAGCATCCCATCGTTGAGTAAAAGTCTGGAAGCTAGTGTCCCTTACTGTTTAGATATTGCTTGGAGGATATACCCTAGAGCTGGGATTCTGAGTTAATACAGGACACTAATACCACTTAAATTTGCAGATTAAGGTTCTTCCCTGCACATGGTGTTTGGAGGGGTTAGGCATAGGGAGTTTGGAAGACATAGTGCCATATTCATCTCCATCAAGTAAGTTCTCCCCCTTTTCCAGTAGTGCATGTTTGCAGGGAACTATTGTAGCTGCAGTCGTCTAGAAATTTGTCCCATAGCCACTTGTAAGTCTGAGAGAAGCGTCTCAGAGTGTCGGTGTCAACAGCGCTTGCCCAGAGTGCAGCTTACAAGGAGGCAGTCCCAAGACAAGTTTTATAGCTTCTATGTCTCACTACATGTACACTGAAAGTTTCTATGTCTCACTACATGTACACTGAAAGCTTCTATGTCTCACTACATGTACACTGAAAGCTTCTATGTCTCACTACATGTTCACTGAAAGTTTCTATGTCTCTCTACATGTACCCTGAAAGCTTCTATGTCTCACTACATGTACACTGAAAGCTTCTATGGCTCACTACATATACACTGAAAGCTTCTATGTCTCACTACATATACAGTGACAGCTATGTCTTACTACATGTACACTGACAGCTTCTATGTCTCACTACATATAAGAAGAAACACTAGAAGACATCTCCTAATAATTGCTGAAGAAGTCAAAATGACAAGATTTATTAGAGTTTGTAACTCCAAAAATAAAAAAATATAAAATTCATTAACTTAAATAATTGTTTTTGTTGATTCGCCGGTACTCTCCCAGCCCGGGTCTTTTCCACATGGTGACCCGGCCTTATCTCCTTGTCTTGGGAGTGTCTGAGACCTATGTTTCTGAAGGGAGGAGGTACAAGTTCCTCCTCATTGTCTGGGATCAACTGTCCCCAGGCCTAGCCATGTTCCCCTCCCTTCGGGGCTAGTAGGGAGAAGCTAGGCCCCTTGTCTGCCAGTTTCCACGTTCCAGGGGGACCGTGGGAATGGCAGTCTTGTGACCTGTAGATGGTAGCAAGCTCTGGCTCTTCAACTTCTTAAATTCTATTCTATTTTAGGTGATTTGCCGGTATGGATCCCGGCCCAGGTCTCTTCCAATTTGGCGACCCGGCAGTGGTTCCCCGGGTAGGGAAGTGTCGTTTAGTTTCTTTTCTCTTATTTGTGTGGCAGTCCTTCGGTGGGAAGAGGGGTTTCTCTCCGGTCCTATGGACAAATGAGGTCCCAAAAGTTAGTTTGTTCTAATGGTCGTTGGTGTGGGGTGCAACAGAGGCCCTCAGCAGGCCTTCACAGCGACTTCAGCGGGGGGGAGGGTGACGTGCAATGACTGGGAGGAGGGTCTCCAAGTCTCTGATGGCTAGGTACACTAGATATGCCGCCTCATTCTCCCGGGACTGTCCCACTGGGGTCACTGGGAAGTGTCCGTGGGGAAGGGGCATCGTAGCTGGGCAGTCTAACAGGTAGTGCACCAGGGGTTTCAGAACCATCCGGTCACAGTGGGCACAGAGCTCCTCACTTGCCCTGTTAACGATCCGTGCAGTGGTGGTATACCCTAAGATTAGGCGGTGGATATGCACCCGCAGTTCCCTGATCTGCATCCAAATACATGGAGGGGGTGCCCTGTGAGTCGCCCTGTCATACCAGAGGCTGCTCTGTGAATATCCAGGGTCAGGGAGAGGGCGCCTGGGCAGCCCATGGCATAATCTGGATGTGGCTGATGGAGATTGCAGCACGTGGCTGTGCCTCGAGTGTTGCGGTCTTAGCAGCAGCATCTGTTGTATAACTGCCGGAGATACCCACATGGCTCGGGATCCAGTTGATGGTGGCTTTGCGACCCTGGGCCGGATGTAACCTGGAAAGGACGATAGCTAGGCGAGTGATGTGGCGACTGCTTCCTGGAGATACTGGCAGGTTCAGCTTTTGCAGAGATGGTGTCCAACAGTGATAGAATTGCCAATGTTACATGGTTAAATGTAATAACTGGTAAGTAAGAAGAGAAATCACCATAAATTGGGGTAGAGGTATCCTTATTGGACATAAATAGGTTCTGGTGTTACCCAGTCATCTGGATCTTCTGGGAGGTCGCTCAGGATCTTCGTTTTTTGGAAATCATCCTTGTGTATGAATCTTCGCACTCTCTGTTGGAGGGTCATTCGCTGGGTTCCATGGGGAGGTGCATTAATAACGTAGTCGGTGGTATTTGCAAAATAGGGAGGATGTTCTCTGTCTGAAATATACAGGTCTTACATGGCTTATAGATGTTTCTTCTTCATATGATCAAGCTTAACATTCATTTCAACTATGTTTTGTGATGGTGCCTGTGATGAAACTGAGTGCCTTATTCTGGACTCGTTGTAACTGTAGCATATTGGTTTTGGTTGTTAATACTAAGGGTACACATGGATATTCCAGCAACGGTCTTATCATTATCTTATACAGGTGATTCTTGACGTGGGATGGGGCTGGATTAAACCTGTATAGAGTGTTAAGGCTTGGCTAAATTTTTCTTTTTGGTGACATGAGATGTGGAGTGAAGTAGCATGTCTATCTCATAGTCCAGGATCTTGTTAGGGTTTCTAATAATTATAGGCGCACCTCTGATGGAGATACTTCCCTTGTCTTTGATGGTTGATGAAAAACAACCTATTGTGCTGATAAGGACTTTGTCTGGGTTGATACGCCAATTTTTCTCCCAGTTTACCCGTGACCTCAAGTAATGAGATAGGTCTATAGTTATCTGGTTTATGGTTGTCTTTATTGGATTTAGCAATAAATATCATTTTCGCTTCTTAAGAGCCACTGGAAAGTGTGCTGAGGCCAAGATGACATTAATGATATTTACTAGAGACATTTTGCAATTCCTGGGTAAGAACTTGACTTGCCTTACTGTTATGCCTGATAGGCCAGGAGCTTTATTATGCATTCTGCCGAGCACCTGACACATCTTTCGGAGGGAGATTGGTCTTGTAAGAGGATGGTCGTCTTCAAGAGTAGATATGTTAATTAAAGGAAGGGGGTGGAGATCAGCATGGTTGTCGTCCCTCCAGTCATTGATAATGGGTGTTATTGAATTTTCGACTCGCATTGTGTGTGAGAATTTTCGCCCACACCTCACCCATCAGATTGACCTGGTCTTGTGGGTCATCAAGTTTTAGGTCAACTTCCTCATCATCATCATCATCATTGAAGGAATGAGTTAGATAACTGGAAACCTTGTGTTTGGCTCCTAAAAGCTGACGGATCTTGCTCCAGAACTTTGCGGGCTGACGTTTGTACTTGTGCTCTTGTGCTGTGATATCAAGGTGATAAACTCTCTCCTCAACCTCTGCAAGATAACCCGTGTGGGCTGACTTGTTAGGTAGTGCCTGCGACATTCTGTTTGGTAATTCTTCACGCAGTCTCTAATTTATCTAGTAGGTTTATATTGCTGGTAGAGCTTTGTTGTAGTTATTTGACAAGTCGCTTGAGTCGCCTCCATTATTCGGTAGTGTAAAGGAGTGTATTGCGCCGTCAATTGCAGTTAAAGGCTGGGCCTCAATCGAGATGGTATCGTCATGGCACAGGTAGTCCCTGAATGGGTCGAATCCCAGAGATTTAGGTTAAGTTTTCGAGAAGTGGGAATTCTAAGCGGCGATGCCTGCAGAGTAATGAAAACAGGGATGTGGTCAGTGCCACAAGGGAAGACCCTGCAATGGTAAAGGTCACAATCTCTATTAGTGTAGACTATATCAGGTGTCCCCGGATGAGGGCCTACATTTGACTGTAAGAAAGGGGCCTGAAATGAGAGGTGTCGCGCTGTCATGATATTAAATAGTTGTTGTCCCTCTAAGTCAGCCAGCGGATGTCCGACTCCACAGTTGAAGAGGGCGGGGTGATGGGGCGGGGTGATGGGGCGGGGTGATGGGGCGGGGTGATGGGGCGGGGTGATGGGCGTTAAAATCACCCGCGATGATTGTGGGAACATTCCTACTCAGTATACCGTGGAGGGAAATGGACTCTATATATGACTGTCCAGGAGGAAAATAGACAGTTCCAACTATTAACTGACCATATGAGGTCGTCAATATGTATGGCATGAAAGGCATACTAGTTTAACTAGGATGGCCACCCCATTGTGGAGCCCTCTCGATTTCTCGCAACTTTATATGTTGGTCTTCCCTTGCAGGTGTTTCATTCAGGAGGATGATGTCAGGGTTGTGATTGTGTAATTCAACTTCGAGGAGGTACCGGTTGTTAAATAAATGTTGAATATTAAGTTGGAAAATTGTAATCCCCATTATTTCTTGTAGTCTGCGCTTTTGCTGCAGGCAGAGAGTTGCTGGCTTCTGAGATTATGGGGACAGTTTGATTGCAAGCTCTCCTTACTCGACTCATCAAGGGGAGGTGTGTAGTTCTGAGTAGGATCCTGCATACCGACAATTTCCCCTTCCTCACTGGAGGTAGTGATATCAACAGATGTGTCAGAGTCATCGTCCGACATTCGAGGTGTGGTAAACCCAGTTTCTGGAGGCAGAGGCCTCTCAAATATAGGAGACATAGGGGGTTCCAAGTGTAAATTTGACAGTCCAGTTGAAGTATCCTGGGAAGGTACTTGGACTGCAGTGTCAGCTTCAGTAGCGGTAGTTTGTGCACCAGTGTCTGGTACAAGTTCATGGTTAGGTAGTAATGAAACGGGCTGAGTTGCTACTGTGTCTGTCATTATGGTAAAGTGTTGATTGTGGGATGAAGGTTGAGTGTTTGTGGGGGTAGTGGAGGGCACATGCGTTCTATCTTGAGGAGATTGGTCCATAATAAACTGCACATTATTTGGGATTATTATGGGACTGATTCCATTGGCCACTAACAAGACATTGAAAATAGAGGAACAGAATTTAACATTGTTACCTGCAGTCTCTTTGCCCAACATGAACATAAGTGTACCTCTCCTTACAAGTTCCTCAGAGGACACAGGAGACATAGGGAGTGGTGATGACCCTTGAGCTAGCTGTATATTAGGGATAGATTGGGGCGCTGCAGGAGAGGCAGAAGTCCAAACATTGGAACTGATATAGGTGCCAGGAGGAGTCCCACCAGATCCAGGGAGATTAGAAAACGAAGCCTGGGACATTGCTGGAGGTGCTTGGTTAGTGGTTTTTTTAGAGGTTGACTGTTTCTTTGCATCTAGAATTTTCTGGATTGTATCTTTTCGAACAGAACAGTTTGGGGAAACAAAACAGCATGATGTTTCCCATCACTTGGGTTTTATTCTGCTTGTACAATCCCTAAAAACATGCTCACCAGAGCATATACTGCAAGTGGTGTTTGTCTGCTACATTTATTTGTGTAATGCCCAAACGTATAACACTTAAAACACTGCATGACATTGACAAACCTCTCTATGGGGATTTGATCTGGAGTACATCTGGTGCCGAAGCATTTGAAACCATTTTGACACAGAAATTTGGCATATTCTGGTGTCTCTGGGATTAATTTAAGTGTTTGCTCTATGCTGGAAGGTTTAGTAAATTTATACACTTTAATCACCTTAAATTCAGAATGCTCCTGATTAAGTTCTTCAATAAGTTCCTCCGCAGAGCAGTCTCTCGTGAAAATTTATTCTTGCCACAAAGACAGTTCATTGTGTTTGATAGCTGTCAGCTGGAATGGGGATGATACCCAGATTATGTAATTTATCAAGAACATCATTCTTGAGCAACTGGAGTAACTCCTCTTCAGAGGAGAGGAGAAGTACTGCACCAGAGTGAGTTTGACAAAGATCTACTGGTGCATCAGTGGAATTTGTACAAATACATTCAAGTATTTCTTTCTCAGACTTCTGATTGTCTGGGACACGTATTCTTACTCGTATTCTCGTCATGATGTCCGGAAAGGGACATCAGACACAGCAAGTTGCCTTAAAAAGAAGAAAAACTTTCCTTAGTGTCAGTCCAAAACATCCTAAGACTTTTGAAGGTCAGCCCCTAAGACAGCCTACTCTCGAGCAGTGGCGGGGACAGGGCCCAAGGCAAAGATCGGCCGGATTTTAAAAAAACTCACGGGCTACCAGATGGTCAAAATGTTTTGTTTTAAATCACCAAAGGCGAAGTTGCCGAGAAAGAAGACAGGAAAGGGAGAAGGGTAGCTGTGGAGGTAGTATGTTTGTGTGAGGGCCAGTGTAAATGTTGAGGTGGGGTGAGGATGGGGTATGATTGGGTGATAGGGAGGAGAGGGGGGTAACAAGCAAGCTAGTCACCATCTTACACTCTTGAAGGGGTGGTGCTCGAAGTGACAACAAGCAAGTTTTACTCAGCTCTGATCAGGTATTACTCAGGATAACACAATAAAAACTTGTCAGTGCTCAGAGCAGAAACGGCGACGTCCTCTCTCTACGTCGTCACCGTGAAGACTCGTGTATATCCAGTGTCGTGTCTGACTGTGTTCACACGTTCCCTCACTCCCGCCGCCATTATGCTCACGGACAAGCCACTGAATAACTGGAGGAGTCTGACAGCACGTCCACTCAAGCCGCTCTCTAGGCGCCGAATATGTATGTATTTCTATAGTGTTTAGTTACAGTTCCTGGACCCATTATTTGCTTCTTTAATGTTGAGGTACAGTCCCTGGACCCATTATGTACTTGTGTAATATTTTAACTACCACCCACAGGATGGGTATTAGGTACATAATAAAGATAATAAAGTAAACTGGGGTTGAAGAATAAAGAAACCATCTGTCAACATCTTTACTAGTGACTTTATTTTGTGCTTAACAATACGTATTTTGTTACATGTAAACTATAAACCACAGTGCCGTGTCTTCCTTTGCAGATGACACCCGAATCTGCATGACAGGTCAGCTGTATTGATAATTTTAATCTGCTAGAGTACCTGACCAAAATCTAGTGATTACATTGATATAAAAGAATTTCTATCGAAATACGAATAGGTGCAAAATCTTTAGAAAATACGTAAATTGTCCAGTTCGAAAAATACGATAAACAGTGTCGAGTTGTGAGTTGTCAGTGAACGATTTCACCAACATAAGTCCGTATATCTTCCAGTCAGCCATAGTGAATACAGCAGTTTGTGGTGGAAGTAGAAAAAACTAGGAAAACTAAACCCAGTACAGTGATCCATAAGTGCCTAAAAACCCCAGGTGGTAAACCAGGGTGAGATTAACCAGGGTGCCAGAAGTAAACAGGGTGCCAGAGGTCAACCAAGGTACCAGAGGTACGGCCGTCCGTCCGTAGGAGCTGCCAGAAGCACCGGATTCTTTCTCCAACACACAAGTTATATATACTTTTGTATCAAACTGATCATTATTACTCTGTTTAATCATCTGCCAGTGGTCTGTCTCGAATAACCCAAAATATCCCTTCAGGATCCATTAAATAAGTGATACTGGATCCAAGAAATAAGGGAACCATGACAGGATTCAAAACTGGTATCCTTGTCCAGATTCAATAAGCGGTCGGAGTTTAGGTGGCCCTACCAAACGCCCAAACAATAACAATAACTTAAAGCGGTAAGATTGTCTAAACATTTACACGTGCAAATAAAATAGATACGATACAATAGACGGATCACCACTTCTGGGAAGCTATTAATAGAATATACAGAAAAACAACCAACAAAACCAATCATGAAATCCTGTGTAATATGCAACCAAACAAACAAACGTTCCACTGGATGCAATTTCTGTGGTAATCGGAGCCACGCCACTTGTGCAGTCATTCAGGACTCA
The DNA here is from genome assembly GCA_009830355.1 of Cherax destructor. NCBI lineage: Eukaryota > Metazoa > Arthropoda > Malacostraca > Decapoda > Parastacidae > Cherax > Cherax destructor. The sequence goes on along the minus strand of WNWK01050622.1, from coordinate 4,616 downwards.
ACTACACGAGATATTCAACTAGGGAAGTGTTTTTGGGTATGCCCAAATGAGACCGAACTGTGGAATAAAATCACATTGATATTACATGATGACAACATCAAATCGGCCTTCATAAAAAACATGACAGCATTCTATAACAGTTGGGAAAGTAAAAAATCTGGGCCAGATGGTGCTATCGCCCCTGGTACAGATGGTGCCCTGGTACACAGAAACTGTAAGAATGGGGAAATAAATGATGGTGACTTGAAGGGGGACAGGAGCTCCAGTGAGGAAACGGGTGTAGACAAGTACACACAATAACCAATGTTACAAACTAGCAATACCACAGTAGATAGTAAACAGGGGGATGCCCCGGGAAAAACTGAAGATAAACTACCAGAAACTGATGAAGTCTCCATTGTTAGTACTAGTGCCGAAGATAGAAACGAGACAGGAACACACCCACCAATAGGGAATACAATGGGGAACACAGTCACAAAAAAAAAGGGCAAACGGAAACCAGGCCTATGTGAATATTATGCACTTGATATCTGCAGGCATGGAATATCTGGGAAAACAGATGGGACATGCAATTATGATCACCCCAGAAATTGCCGTGCCCATATGAAAACAGGAAAATGCAACCTCCAGTCCTGTAAGCTTTTCCACCCTGAAATGTGCCACTCATCAGTTCAGGAAAGACAGTGCTATAACTTATATTGCCAGGCACACCACCTAAAGGGTACAAGACGGCACAGAACATCCAGACCATGGCAAAACCTGGGTAGCCACAGCCACTCCAGAGAGAGAGGTTTTTTAGAGCCAGGAAGGAAAAAAAGCTGGCAGGAAATGACAGAAATCATACACCACCTGCAATCATTTCTGGAGTGGAATCAAGAGACACGGGAAGAACTAAGAGCCATAAATGAAATTGAAAGAAACCCTAAGTATTTCTTTTCCTATGCAAAATCAAAGTCGAGAACAACAACCAGTATTGGGCCCCTATTTAAACCGGATGGGTCCTACACAGATGACAGCAAGGAAATGAGTGAGTTACTTAAATCCCAGTATGACTCAGTCTTTAGCGAGCCACTAACCAGACTGAAAATCGAAAACCTAAATGATTTTTTTATGAGAGTGCCAGAGAACTTGACAGACGCATGCCTTTCTGACATCATCACGATGCCAAATGACTTCGAAAAGGCAATAAATGACATGCCCATGCACTCCGCTCCAGGCCCAGACTCATGGAACTCCGTGTTCATCAAGAACTGCAAGAAGCCCCAATCACATGCTTTTAACATCCTATGGAGAGGGAGCATGGACACTGGGATCGTCCCGCAGCTACTAAAAACAACAGACATAGCCTCGCTCCACAAAGGGGGCAGTAAAGCAATAGCAAAGAACTACAGACCAATTGCGCTAACGTCCCATATCAAAAAAATCTTTGAAAGGGTTCTAAGAAGCAAGATCGCCACCCATCTTGATACCCATCAATTGCACAACCCAGGACAGCATGGGTTTAGAGCAGGCCGCTCCTGTCTGTCCCAACTACTGGACCACTACGACAAGGTCCTGGATGCTCTAGAAGACAAACAGAATGCAGATGTTATATACACAGACTTAGCAAAAGCCTTTGACAAGTGTGACCATGGTGTAATAGCACACAAAATGCGTGATAAAGGAATAACAGGAAAAGTTGGTAGATGGATCTATAATTTCCTAACAAGTAGAACACAAAGAGTAGTAGTCAACAGAGTAAAGTCTGAGGCAGCTACTGTGAAAAGCTCTGTTCCACAAGGCACAGTACTCGCTCCCATCCTGTTCCTCATCCTCATATCGGACATAGACAGGGATATAATCCACAGTGCTGTGTCTTCCTTTGCAGATGACACCCGAATCTGTATGACAGTGTCCACCGTTGAAGACACTGCAAGACTCCAAGCAGACATAAACCAAATCTTTAAATGGGCTGCAGAAAACAATATGAAGTTCAATGATGAGAAATTTCAATTACTCAGATATGGAAAACGTGAAGATATTAAAATCTCATCGGCGTACAAAACAAATTCCAACCACACAATAGAGCGAAAAACTAATGTCAAAGACCTGGGAGTGATCATGTCAGAGGATCTCACCTTCAAGGACTATAACACTGTAGCAATCGCATCTGCTAGAAAAATGACAGGATGGTTAGTTTAGTTTGATATCTTTATTATGCACCCCATACCCATCCTGTGGGCGGTAGTCAAAAGATTACAGAGGTACATAATGGGTCCAGGGACTGGACCCCAAAGTTATGATAGCTGAGCAAGTTACAAAGGTAATGAACTAACAAGCTACAAAGGTAATGAACTCACAAGTTACAAAGGTAATGAAACATGTAAGTAAATTTACTTACTTACGTTTATACATGGTTACAATCATGAACAAATTATAACGCAATGAACACTTCACTAGTCTACACCCGGTCACAACTGTAATGAGTTCTTGGTGCAAATTTTATTGTTGGGTCACACATACACGCTTACATATACACATACACACATACACACACACATACACATACACACTTGGGCCAGGAGCTGAGTCTCGACCCCTGCAACCACAATTAGGTGAGTACACAGGAGCTGAGACTCGACCCCTGCAACCACAATTAGATGAGTACACACAAACGCACACACAACAGGCCCAGCCTTCAATCGACATGTGCACAGGACAAAAAAGCAATCAACACGTGCACACACACACACACACACACACACACACACACACACACACACGTGGCAATGCTTTATTTACAGGGAGCAAAGTCAGGGTATTTTTCCAGAATGGTCTGTAATATACCACTGTGGATAAAATACTTTGACATATCTTGAACATTTCTGAGTGAGTTGTCTCTGAATTCATTAATTTTGTCGCACTCCAGTACATAATGACGCAGGGTGTGACAATAATCCAACTGACAAAGTTTACATTTTGTTTGGTCTACATCTGGTGGTGGTGATTTAACCTGCCAAAGATACTTGTAACCCAGCCGGAGGCGGGCGGTGGTGACATCCAAGAGTCTGCTTATTTTGTTGGATGCACCATAGACATGTGGCTCCTCCTGCATGATAGAATGATGATAGATGGACTGACTGGTGTCAATCTCCCTGAGTCTTAAGTCAATAAAATTCAGTTGAAGTTCTTTTCGTATTATTGTTCTCAAACTGCTAACTGACAAGCCAAGATTGTAATCTACCCCCTCTTTGAAAGCATAAAACTTAGCCAATTTATCAGTTCTATCATGCATCTGAAGACCAATGTGAGATGGAATCCACAGCATGTGCACTCTGACTCTACTATCCACAATCCTACCATACCTGTGTCTGGCTTCTGACACAAGCATGCTACAAGTTATACTTGATGAGTTGAGAGCATTTATGGATGACAGAGAATCAGTTACAATTAGAGAGTCAACCTTAGATACATGGACGCATTTGAGTGCAAGGAGTATGGCAAACAGTTCTGTCAGAAGGGTAGAGGCCCAGTTATTGATGCGTGCTCCAATTTCTTTAAGAGAGCCATCACTCTGTATGACAACAGCAGCACTACCAGCTGCACCAGTGGATTGGTGAACTGAACCATCAACGTAAATAATTTGTGAGAGAGTGTGCTGTTTGGCTAAATTATCTGACAGGATAATGAGAATCTTCAAAACCAGGGATACCAAACCCATGTTGACACTTTTCAGGTAGCTTGTTCTATCTAGGCCGGAATATTGCTGCACACTAACTGCACCTTTCAAGGCAGGTGAAATTGCTGACCTAGAAAGTGTGCAGAGAACCCTCACGGCACGCATAACGGCGATAAACCACCTCAATTACTGGGAGCGCTTGAAGTTCCTAAACCTGTACTCCATAGAATGCAGGCGGGAGAGATACATAATGAGCAACTGCTTGTTACTACCAACAATATCAAAACCTACAAGAATCTGAGACTAGTACCTCATTACTAGACCACATCTGGACTAACACTATATCCCCCTCTAAAATAAGGCATAATCACAGACAACACCAGAGACCACTACCTGACCTTTCTCATAACCAACCTTGGTAAATTGCCCCAAGATATTACAAAAGTTACCTTCAGACTACATAACGAGTCAGCTGTAAATAACTTTATAACAGCTATGATTAACATTGACTGGCATAATGAGTTAGAAACATATTCAGATACTAATGAATGCATCAAGAATTTCTTTAAAAAAAAACCACCACCTCTATAACAAACATTGCTCTAAAAAAACTAAACAGATCACAGCTAAGAGACTTAACAATCCCTGGCTAACACGAAGCATCCTAAAATCCATTAACAAAACGCACCAATATGAAAAACAATACAGAAGGGGTCTAATAACCAGAGAACAATCCAAACGCTACTCATCAATCCTTACCAGCCTGATAAGAAGGTCAAAAAAATTGTATTATGAGAACAGACTCCAGAACATAAAAGGTGATATGAAAAAGACCTGGAAGACCCTATCTGCAATTCAAGGAAATAAAAAGATATCGAAAAACAACACCATCAAATTATCAAAAACAGATGAACCCCTTCTCTCACCTACTGAGACAGCAAACAGACTTAATGTTTTC
>WNWK01050621.1:0-12765 GCA_009830355.1 Cherax destructor | reverse complement strand
CCTTTCCCCCTACCTAGGAACTAGAATCCCCGGGAGGAAGCTCTCGGGTTTAAAAAATGGGAAGGAAATAAGGGAGGGATGAGGAGGAAGAGGAGGAAAGGGAAAAAGGAGGATGGGGAAAAGGGGAAAAAGGGGGGGGGATTGGGGGAAAAGGGTTCGGTCTGAGGAAGCCCGGTCCAATTCCTCGGGACCAAGAGCCTTTCACCACAGCAAGGACCCCCCTTGAAGAGGACAAATCCCAGATGGTTCGTATTCTGTTGTAATTGTTGGTTCTCTCTGTTAATCTTTATTCTGATTTGTGTTAAATCTTTGTACATTTGAAAGCAGTGTATACAGTAAATTGGTGTCTGGTCAGTACAGAATAGTTTATACAAACTGGTGATTGGTCAGTAGTTTATACAAATACAGTCGTTTATGCAAATCACACAAATTAATTTCAGAGTAAATTCTTTCCTTAAAGTGATTGTTGTGATTGTTACTGGTCCCTGCTTATAGCTCTAGCCTACTAGTACTGCAGACTTGCAACTTAAAGACTGTCAAGATGCATAGTTAAGAAATTGTTAATTATCGGCAAGTGATCCCACATTTTGTTTCACATTTATTATAAAATTATTACTTAAATACTGATGACAATGAAGCCTTTCAATCCACAACAGCCAAAATGCTATGTAAATAACATCAAGAATATTTCATTAAGTATCTTGGCGAAATGTAAGATATATTATATTCCACAGAATGTTAAACCCGTACGGGTTAGTCAGTCCTGGATGTTATACAAGACCAGGGTTGTCCACTCTTTTTCACTGTTCAACGATGTAACTTTGACCAGTTTCGAAAGTTTTCCTATACTCTCGCAGCCTGACCAGGGTTCACGCTTCTCTGCTTTGCTGGTCAACCAGGCTGTTGTTTGCTGGTTGACCAGGCAAACACCAGAAGACTAACCCATGGTCAGGTTGTGGAACTAGGAAGACTCTGGAAACCGGTCCAGAGACCTTTCCTCAATATACACCAACAAGACCAGAAACTTTTCAATTTATGAATATTTTTTGTTATATTTCTGGTAAGATGATGATATATTTTTTAGAAGAGTCATACTTTACCACACTACAGAGAAATGTTGTGTTAAGGGGAACGCATGTGTAAAAAAAAAAAAAAAAAAAAAACGGGGGAAGTCATAGTCTATGTAAGAAGACAGTTTTGTCCAAAAAAATCATCTGGAGACTCAAGACTCGGTACTGAAGATACGACTATTAGAGAGAACAAAGTATGGGTGTCAGGGTGATGAAATCAAAGGACGGGAATCGAACAAAACCTTTGATAAATGAGACAATCAAAAGATGTTGGAGCATCAACACAGTGCAAATCTAACAGAGATGCCAGGAGTCACTCTATAAGATGCCCAAGTGAGTCATGTGGCCGGGAACAACTCGACCAGAAACACAACCTTGCTTTGATTAGTCTGTTGATCACCAAAGTGGGCCAACGCTGGTGCCAGCAACCAGAAAAATAACTGGATAAGTCAAAATCCTATGGAAGATTGGAAGATTTAGAACAGGAGAATGAGAAAAGGCACCTCTACATTCATTACTGTACCCTAAACACTAATATGGCTAATGGGTAATCTCATAAACACCTTAAGATACGAGAAATAACATACAACCTTAAAACTGTACCGTCTTAAGGAACGTCCAGACAGATTTAATTTCCATACTCCTCTGTTACCTATTGGTCCTATCTCTGAGGATCAGGTTTAGATGATGGAACAACTAATAAAGTTGCAGACTGCACAGACAGAGGGCCAGAGAAAACTGAACGAAGAATTACAAAGACATACTGTTCGTTTTTTGAGATGTTATTTGCAATCTTACACCCATAAAACCCAGTAAATTAGCTTAAGTCAAGCTTCCATTTACAAATATGAAAGCTCTAACTCTCTTAGAACATACCTAAGCCAAAGAAAATAAATTTATCAAAAAATGGGTGATGAATTTTCCCACTCTTGAAGTCCGGCTCAGGGCCAGGCTTGTCTGGTACTTGCCTGGTTAACCGAAGAATCCTAGAATCATCACTCATCTGTATATCCAACAACTTCAACCAGAACAACGGCTTCTACAACATAGCTGAACCTATTGCCAAGAAACTTCTTCAACGCTATCCCACCTAGAACTCAAGAATGGTACACTGCGGGTCCTTTAAGTCACACAATGTTTTTAACTATCACACTACATTTAAGACTGTCACATGCAGCTTTCTCCATCTGACCCAGCATTCTCCACCTGACTATACCCTATATATATCTTCATGTTACTCATTTTCCAGGTAGATCTGTCTGTGACTCGATAAAGCCCACTGCGTGGGCGAAACGTTGTCAATAAAGGATCACATTATAGTGCTTATGTGTTTATTTTTCCAAGGCTGTTCCTGCTGGCGGTCCGCTGGTCTGGTTGTTTAGTTAAATATTAAATATTTTCATACATATGTATACCTGAGGCCACAAATTAGCGATGCCCCATCAAAGTAGCCTAGGAAGCTTATATGTTTATTTTTCCATTGTGTCGGTATTTTATACCATTTATTTCCATTGAAGTCTCTTAATTTACATTCACTTGTAAGACGAATAATGAGGGAAGACATGATCGAAGTGTATAAGTGCAAGATGGGTATTAATAAAGGGGATATAAATAATGTCTTTAGGATATCCCTCCAAGAGAGAACCAGCAATAATGGATTAAAATTAGTGAAGTTTAGATTTAGAAAGGATATAGGAAAGCATTGTTTGGAAATAGGGTAGTTGATGAGTGGAATAGTCTACCTAGTAGGGTGATTGAAGCTGAAACCTTGGAGTGAGAGGGGCTAGATTTGGGTGGGACTTGCACATGAGTAAATAGATTTATCAGAGCTTATTGCTAGGGTAGCACTGAAAGTGGGTTGGGCAAATATTCTGTTACTGGGTTGGATTGTATTATTATTATAATCAAATAGAAGCGCTAAACCACAGGGGTTATACAGCGCTAAACTACAGGGGTTATACAGCGCTGCAGGTTATTGTAGGATGCAGGGAGAGTGGGTTGTAAGAGGGAGATGGATGATTAGTAGGGTATGGAGTGCAGCAGGACGGTGGATAATGCAGGGGTGGAGGGTAGCAAGAGATCGAGGTAGAAGGGACTGAGGGGAGTGCTAGAGGTAGTAAGTCAGTTTCTGTCAAAAAGTCAACGAGAGAGTCAGGATTAAAGGAGGGTCCATCTGCAAGAAGGGAAGGTAAAGAAAGGGCCGCAGAGCGAAGACGCCGTTGAAGGTAAATTCTGAGTGCTCGTTGATAAAGTGGACAGTCCAACAGAATATGTCGAACAGACACTGGAACCTGACAATGCTCAGAGAGAGGGGCAGGGAGCCTCTCCATGAGATACCCGTGCGTAAGAAGAGTGTGGCCGATGCGAAGACGGGAGAGTGTAGTCTCCCAACCTCGACATTGGTGACAAGAAGAAGGCCAGAAACCTATACTCGGTTTTATAGAATGAAGTTTGTTATTTAGCAGGTCAGACCAGCGTTGTTGCCAACGGGTGCGAAGGTGGGTAGCAATGACCGCAAAATAGTCCGTAAAAGGAACACCTCTATATGAAACTGGAAGGTCATGTACTGCTGACTGAGCAGCAGTGTCTGCCTGTTCATTGCCCTGTACGTCAACATGACAAGGGACCCAACAAAAAACAATATCTTTAGTCAAATTGATTGGAATTTGTTGACAGGGAATTTAGAATCTAACGACTTTTTAGAAGTAGCTCAGGATTGTTTTTTGAAGCAGTTTGTGACAGAACCTACAAGGGGAAATAACCTACTTGACCTGGTTCTGGCAAACAAGGAAACCCTTGTTATTAATTTAGAAATTGCAGAGGAACTCGGCACAAGTGACCACAAATCAATTACCTTTAACATTGAATGGATGTATGACAGTAGGGATAATTCAGTAATGGTCCCTGACTTTCGCTTAGCAGATTACAATGGGCTTAGAGAACACTTATCTGTGGACTGGGGTAATGAAGAGAGCTATCAATATGACAGTTTTCTGAACACTATACAGGCTGCCCAAAGAACATTTATCCTGTATAAAGAAATTAGATCAAGTAGAAATGACCCAAAATGGATGAATAATAGGCTCAAATATCTTTTAGGGCAGAAGAAAGATATTTATAGACACATAAAAAGAGGTGAGGGTCATCTTATAAATCAGTATACTGACATTAAGAGGGACGTTAAAAAGGGGATAAGAAAAGCTAAACGGGATTATGAAATAAAAGTTGCTAGGGATTCAAAAACTAACCCAAAAAGTTTTTTCCAGATTTATAGAACAAAAGTTAGAGATAAGATAGGTCCCCTTAAAAATAACTCTGGGCAAATTACTGACAAGGAGAATGATATGTGCTCTATTTTTAATAATTATTTTCTCTCAGTTTTCACACAGGAAGACACTAATAATATCCCAGTAATTATGTAAATGAATGGTTCAGAGAACCGACGAGTTGGTAAATTAGACACATATGCAACACTTGGGTATCTTTATGAAGGAAACGTTTCGCCACACAGTGGCTTCATCAGTCCATACAAGGAGAATCGTGAAGAACAGGAGGATGAGGTTGTCAGTCCCTCAATCTTGACTCAAGATTGAGGGACTGACAACCTCATACTCTCCTGTTCTTCACGATTCTCCTTTGTATGGACTGATGAAGCCACTGTGTAGCGAAACGTTTCCTCAATAAAGATACCCAAGTGTTGCATATGTGTCTAATTTACCATCCCAGTAATTAATTTTTATAGTGGTCCTGAAGAAGATAAATTATGTAATATCACAGTCACTAGCGAAATGGTTATGAAACAAGTAGACCGACTGAAACGAAATAAATCGCCGGGTCCTGATGAGCTTTTTGCAAGGGTTCTTAAGGAATGCAAAATGGAACTCTGTGAACCATTAAGAAACATTTTTAATTTATCTCTTAAAACAGGTGTAGTGTCTGATATGTGGAAGATGGCTAATGTAATTCCTATTTTTAAAGCAGGGGACAAGTCACTACCGTCAAATTACCACCCAATAAGCCTGACTTCAATTGTAGGCAAATTACTAGAGTCAATTATAGCTGATATTATAAGAAACCATCTCGATAAACATAATTTGATTAATGATACTCAGCATGGATTCACGAGGGGCCGTTCCTGCCTAACTAATTTATTAACTTTCTTTGGTAAAGCTTTAGAGGCTGTTGATCACGATAAAGAATTCGATATTGTTTATTTAGACTTTAGTAAGGCTTTTGATAGAGTACCGCACCAGAGACTATTAAGGAAAGTGGCAGCTCATGGAATTGGGGGAAAAGTGCTGTCATGGATCAAGTCATGGCTCACCAATAGGAAGCAGAGAGTGTGCTTAAATGGGGTTAAATCCGAGTGGGGATCTGTAACAAGTAGCGTTCCACAGGGATCAGTCTTGGGCCCGTTGTCATTTATAATATATATCAATGACCTTGATGAGGGAATTACTAGTGATATGAGCAAATTCGCCGACGACACGAAGATAGGTAGGATAATTGATTCAAACGTAGATGTCAGGGAACTTCAGGAGGATTTAGACACTCAATTCCTGGTCAGAAAAGTGGCAGATGCAGTTCAATGTAGATAAATGCAAGGTTCTGAAGCTCGGGAGTGTCCATAACCCAAGCACATATAAGTTAAATAACGTAGAACTTAGCCATACAGATTGTGAAAAGGACTTGGGGGTTATGGTAAGCAGCAACCTTAAACCAAGACAGCAATGCCTAAGCGTACGTAATAAGGCAAACAGATTACTGGGATTTATATCAAGAAGTGTTAGCAACAGAAGTCCAGAGGTTATATTACAGCTTTATACATCGTTAGTAAGGCCTCACCTAGATTACGCAGCTCAGTTCTGGTCTCCATATTACAGAATGGATATTAATTCGTTAGAAAACATTCAGCGTAGAATGACTAAATTAATACATATTATTATTATAATCAAAAGAAGCGCTAAACCACAAGGGTTATACAGCGTGGCAAATTAATACATAGCATTAGAAATCTTCCGTACGAAGAAAGATTGAAGACCCTAATACATTCACTTGTAAATGGGTATTAACAAAGGGGATATAAAAATAAGGTCTTGAGGATATCTCTCCAAGAGAGAACCCGCAATAATGGATTCAAATTAGATAAGTTTTGATTCAGAAAGGATATAGGAAAGTATTGGTTTGGAAATAGGGTAGTTGATGTGTGAGTGGAACAGTCTGCCTAGCAAGATTATTGAAGCTAGGACCTTGGGTAGTTTCAAATTTAGGTTGGATAAATTCAAGAGTGGGAGGGGTTGGATTTGAGTTGGAATTGCACATGAGTGAATAGAATTATCGAAGCTTTATTTTGGGTAGCATTGATGATTGGGTTGAACAAATATTCTGTTAGTGGGATGGAATGTGAAGGACCTGCCTAGTATGGGCCAACAGGCCTGCTGCAGTGTTCCTCCTTTCTTATGTTCTTAATTAAGTTTGTCTAAATCCTCCTGAAGCTCCATGACATCTACGTTTGAATCAATTATCCTACCTATCTTCGTGTCGTCCGCGAATTTGCTCATATCACTAGTAATTCCCTCGCCAAGGTCATTGATATATATTATAAACAACAACGGGCCTAAGACTGATCCCCATTCGGATTTAACCCCATTTATGCCGTATGATTCATTCCTCAGAATGAATCATACGGCCTATTTTTGTATCAGCAAATTTGCTCATGTCGCTTGTAATTCCTTCATCAAGGCCATTAATGTAAATTATGAAAAAACAATGGGTCCAAAACCAATCCCTGTGGAACACCACTAGCGACCGGTCCCCCATTCAGATTTGACCCCATTAATGGAAACACTTATGTTTTCTATTGGTAAGCCATGCCTTGATCCATGTTAGAACTTTACCTCCTATCGAAGGCTTTACTGAAAACCAAATAAACATCATCATATTCTTTATCGTTATCTAATGCCTCAAATGTATTAAAGAATGTCAGTAAATTTGTCAGGCAGGAACCTCCTCTCATGAATCCATGCTGAGACTGATCAAATTATGTTAAGTAAAGGGACACAAATGCAACTAATGTGACATTTTATTGTGGCAACGTTTCGCTCTCCAGGAGCTTTGTCAAGCCGTTACAAACAATACATGGACACAGAGGGTATATATATGCTCAAGAGTGAGGTGTAATACTAGTGGTGGTGGTAGTAGTAGAGACATAAGTTGTAGTAGTAGTAGTAGTAGTAATACAATAAGGTAGAATAATCAACTTATTGTATTACTACTACTACTACAACTTATGTCTCTACCACCACCACCACTAGTATTACACCTCACTCTGAGCATATATATACCCTGGAAATAAATGGTATAAAATACCGACACAATGGAAAAATAAACACATAAGCAGTATAATGTGATCCTTTATTGACTACGTTTCGCCCACGCAGTGGGCTTTATCGAGTCACAAACAGATCTACCTGGATAAAAGAAAACAAGGGTATTTATAGGATTTAGTCAGGTGGAGAATGCTGGATCAGGTGGAGAAAGCTGCATGTGACAGTCTTCAAAGTAGGGTGATAGTTTAAAACCTTGGGTAACTTAAAGGACCTGCAGTGTTCCATTCTTGAGTTCTATGTGGGATAGCGTTGAAGAAGTTTCTTGGCAACAGGTTTTATCCAGGTAGATCTGTTTGTGACTCGATAAAGCCCACTGCGTGGGCGAAACGTTGTCAATAAAGGATCACATTATACTGCTTATCTTTCCATATATATACCCTCTGTGTCCATGTATTGTTTGTAATGGCTTGACAAAGCTCCTGGAGAGCGAAACGTTGCCACAATAAAATGTCACATTAGTTGCATTTGTGTCCTTTTACTTAACATATCGGTAATTCTACCAATATGATCAAATTATGCTCATTAAGGTGACTTCTAATATCATCTATAATTTATTCCAATAATTTGCCTACTATAGATGTCAGGCTTATTGGACAGTAATTTGATGTAATGGACTTATCCCCTGATTAAATAGAGAACACGTTTCCAGTTAGTTATCCGTCAGCTGTCCATTCCCAATTTTCAGAGGTCCTACTTTTTCCCTCACCTTCGTCCTATACACTTGAAAGAATCCTTTTGGATTAGTTTTTGATTCATTAGCAACTCTAATTTCATAGTCACGTTTAGCCTTTCTAATCCCCTTTTTTAGTTTTTAAAATTAACATATTGGTCAATAAGATTAAGCTCTCGTCTTTTGATGCGCCTATAAATTTCTCTTTTCTCTCCTAATAGATGCTTAAGTCCTGTTCATCCATTTTGGTTCTTATTTGACCTAATTTCTCTCTGGGGGGATATATATGAGCACATTGTACAGTATTAAGAAAATAGTCATAAATGCAGATTCCCTTCATTAACATTATGTTCATCGTCAATAAAATCATTAGCTAGACAACCCCAGTCGAGATTAGACAGATGTTCCCTAAGTCCATTACAATCGGGGACTTTAACTGTATTTTCCTTATTCTCGTACTCCCAGGTAATATTAAACGCAATACATTTGTGATCACTTGCGCCAAGCTCTTCAGTGATCTCAGATTATTTACGAGGTTTTGTTTGACAAGACCAGGTCAAGCAAGTTATTGCCTCTGGTAGGCTGTTACACATTGTTTCAGAAAGCAGTCCTGAACTATTTTCAGGAGGTCGCTGGACTCCAGATTACCGGCCAAAGAAGTCCAGTCAATTTGACTATTACTACGTTATCGTGTCTAGAAGCCCTAACAATTTCGTCACATAGAAGTCTCCCTCTATCGCTATCTAGCCAGGAGGTCGGTATATTACACAGTTAGTTTTTCTTGACTTTCTAGAAATTCTACCAAGACAGATTCTGTTACTAATACATTCTTCAGTGTGTACGTCTGTATATAGAATAAGATGTACTTCTATGTATATACACCGAGAGTTTTGTCTCTCTCAATGTATATATACTAAGATTTGTCTGTTAAGTGTATGTAGTCGAGGGGTGAATGTCTTTCGGTGTATATATACACCGAGAGGTGCGTGTTTCTCAAGTGTTTGTATACAAAGAGGTGTATTTCTGTGTATACACACAAGACGTGCATTTCTGTGTACACACACAAGAGGTGTATTTCTGTGTATACACACAAAAGGTGCATGTATGTATACACACAAGAGGTGCATTTCTGTGTATACACACAAGGTGCATTTCTGTGTATACACACAAGATGCATTTCTGTGTATACACACAAGAGGTGCATGTCTGTGTATACACACAAGATGCATTTCTGTGTATACACACAAGAGGTGCATGTCTGTGTATACACACAATAGGTGCATGTCTGTGTATACACACAATAGGTGCATGTCTGTGTATACACACAAGAGGTGCATGTCTGTGTATACACACAAGATGCATTTCTGTGTATACACACAAGAGGTGCATGTCTGTGTATACACACAATAGGTGCATGTCTGTGTATACACACAATAGGTGCATGTCTGTGTATACACACAATAGGTGCATGTCTGTGTATACACACAATAGGTGCATGTCTGTGTATACACACAATAGGTGCATGTCTGTGTATACACACAATAGGTGCATGTCTGTATACACACAAGAGGTGCATGTCTGGGTGAAGTTGTTGGATATGCATATCCAACAACTTCAACCAGAACAACGGCTTCTACAACATAGCTGAACCTATTGCCAAGAAACTTCTTCATCGTTATCCCACATAAGAACTTAAGAATGGAACACTGCAAAAGGTTTACACAGATACTTGTCCAATCTCAAGGTTTAAGACTCCATCACCCTACTCTGAAGATTGTCACATGCAGTATTCTCCACCTGACTCAGCATTCTCCATCTGACTTAATCCTATAAATACTCATGTATCTTGTATCGATAAAGCCCACTGCGTGGGCGAAACGTTGTCAATAAAGGATCACATTATACTGCTTATGTGTTTATTTTTCCATACACACTAAGAATTTAATTTAAGAACATAAGAAAGAAGTACTGCAGCAGGCCTACTGACCCATACTAGGCAGGTCCAAGTCGCATCCACTTAAGGAAGGAGCACATTTCTAGGTTCGGTTAAGTTAGACAAACTATAAACATAAAAAGCGATAAAAAAAAATCATCCTCGTGACCAGAGGACGGGCACCCACCCACTGGACGAGGCTGCAACAAAACTGTCACATTTCACTTATTCAAGGCGCCATAAAGTCACCGTTTGGCTGTTTTTTACAACAGTGCCATGATGTCTGCGGTTAAGAGGACAGGCTCTATTTTAGGCAAGGTTCGCAGTGTAATAATGTTGGTAAAACTACCCACAATATGTTAGGTAAACGGACACAAGTGCAATTAATGCGACATTTTATTGTGGCAACGTTTCGGTATTTTTTTCTTCTTACCCGTCGAAAATATCGTATCGTAGTTTTTAAATCAGTCGTACCCTAGAGAATTCTGAACCAAACCGTTCTGACAGCCTTGATTTTATGATTTAAATATCCTTCATTGGTAGTAACGGGCTGAAGAATTGAGACACTTATGCAACACATGGGAATCTTTATTGAAGAAACAGTTTCGCCACACAGTGGCTTCATCAGTCCAATAGTGATGAAGCCACTGTGTGGCGAAACGTTTCTTAAAAAAAAGATTCCCATATGTTGCATAAGTGTCCCAATTCTTCAACTTGTCGGTTTTCAAAAACATTTACCACATAGTAACGGGCTACAGGCAGCCGTAAGGACCCCCCCTTACCTTTGTAGTCGATAGGTTTGAAACTCAACTCAGCAACCAAAACAAAAGCTCTGGAAGTGTACTTACACAGGGGTTCATTCACAAAGTAACAGTCACTTAATACAAGGCACCCGCGGTCTTCCATACACGTGTTCACATAATACTGCTTATTTGATCAAGACGCAATCGCCAGCCAGTATTGGAAATTGCTAAGAGTGAACCTGTTGCTGGCAGCACCAGCTCAAACATGACCACGTCTGAGTCATGAAGGACTTATGGTATAAACCTTAGTAACACATTTATTAGATAACATTTCCTCATACTATACATGTACATGTTGCCGACCCACAACAGTCCTGAAGGTTACCCCAGGAAGATACTGAGAGTCATCGCCCCCGTGGCACATTCCCACGTGAGGTGGAAAGGAGCAAACTGATTTTCCAGAAGCGTTTGGGAGGGTGGCCGCGGGGGCGGTGAGCGCCCAGGCATCGTCTCCAGGGGACGCGGGGGCGGGGAGCCCAGGCATCGTCTCCAGGGGCCGCGGGGGCGGTGAACCCAGGCATCGTCTCCAGGGAACCTTCAAGTAACTTCGAGTCATCTTTGGTCGCAGTGTCCTAATCAGTGGCTCAGAACTCTGGAAGTTTTAGTAAATAAGATGTCCTGGGTAGACGGATCCTGCCCAGCCACGCAATGCGTCGTAACGTTTCCTCATACACTATGCACTTTACTTTTAGTGCTATTACTTGCTTCAACTTTATAATATAAATCAAATCTTGCTTCTAAGTTAATTTTATATCATATTTACTATCTGTCCATTTAATTTAATCCCCATTTATATATTCTCTTGAAATAGTTCCCAGCAAATCAATACCTAGTACTGCCTTTCATCCAATAATTCCTTTTACTTAAGGTGCTAATTCTGGTGCTAAAGTGTTTTACTCTTTTTATTTACTATTATATTCCCTAAAGTGTTAACTTGTAATTAAGGTGCTATTTTTGGTGCTAAAGTGTTTTACTCTTTTTATTTACTATTATATTCCCTAAAGTGTTAACCCTCATTGTTTACTATTATATTCCCTAGATTTTATCTAAAAATCTAACTGCCACAGTTCTCTTATTAATTTTTATTATAATAATTAAGGTGCTAACTCAGGTACTAATTTACTTTACTTTCATTGTTTGCTATCATTTTCCCTAGCTCCTTTATTCCCAGCTTTAGTAAACTACCATAGTTCAATTAATTGCATTTGTATAAATTGACTAAGGTACAAATTCACGTGCCAAGAACTCTGTCAAATACCCTGTATCTCTACAAACTCTTATTAAAAATTTGTAATAATCAAATAGTTCCTAAGCATTTATTCTAGTATCATATTATTAAGTTTAGTATTATCTATTCTTCTCAGGTCTAGTTATAGAATCACATCAAATCTTATGATTACAGGAATTGATCCTGATATCAACCTATTATTAAATGACTTACATGATTCCAACAGCAAAGACATTACTCAGAGCCAACAATAACATAACTATCTTCAATTACAATGTTAGATCTTTGAGCAAACATTATGATGACCTCACAGCACTACTCCAATCCCTCCAGACCAATATGTCAATCATCACACTCACTGAGACCTGGCTGAAGCCTGATACTACAGATGTCTATGGCATCCCAGGTTACACAGCCATTCACAATTGCAGGACAGATCAGCGAGGGGGTGGAATAGCTATATATTACTCAGATCAACTTGAATGTATCAATAACTCTTGCATAAGGGATGAGCATGGAGAATATATTATAGCTAAATTTAAATCAAAAGACCTGCAAAAACCCCTCACAGTGATAAACATCTACAGATTACCACAGTCAAACATTCACCAATTTAGTGAAAAACTAGGTAACCTAATAACTGATGCACACATGAACAAAGACCATTTGCTG
>WNWK01050620.1:0-12765 GCA_009830355.1 Cherax destructor | reverse complement strand
ATTGTTCCTGTCACGGTATTGTTGTGTAGTGACTAAATTATTGTAAATATAACCATAATTTTGAAAGGGGTGGAGGGGTAAGCCAGCGGAAGGCCTCAGTCAGATGACCAAAAGCTCCAATGGAGGGTCATCATCTAAGACCTGTGTCAGGAAACACTTGTCCTGTTTCCTGACGAACCTTACCTAACCTAACGGTATTGTGGCTTAATTAGTCCCTCTAACAAGGTGTAATTGTGTTGCCAGGAGTGTCGGGGATGCGGAGGAGTGATGAGCAAGGGGTCAGTGGGCGTGGTGGCACCTAGATGTGGTGAGGAGGCCACCTGGCACCCAGCATGCTTCACCTGTGCCACCTGCCATGAGCTGCTGGTGGATCTGGTCTACTGTGTGTGGGAAGACACAGTACTGTGTGGTAGACACTATGCTGAGAAACTGAAGCCTCGGTGTTCTGCCTGTGATGAGGTGAGTACTGGTGTACTGTGTAGTGTAATGTATTGTGTGTGGGGTACTGTGTCTGCTATCTGATGAGGTTAGTACTGACTCTTGGGTTATATTGTACCAGGGTTTTGTTCATCAGGAAAAATGTCTCCTGAAATGAGTGAAGTCAGTACTTGTGAGGTTTAGTTCCATGGGTCAACACCCCTGCAGCCTGGTCCATGACCAGGCCTCACAGTGGATCAGGCCCTGATCAACCACACATAAACCAGCATGTGAGGTTGAGTGAAGTCAGTACTTGTGAGGTTGAGTTGTAAATAGGAATTATACCACCGAGGTTGAGGTGTTAGTTACCATTTTGTCCTAGGCACAGGTGTGCATGAGACAGTGTGTGTGTGTTCAGGGGAGAGAGACATAGCAGAGGACTTGCAGGCTATCTACTGGTATCTAGATTAAAAACTATTGTGTATTACTGAGGTCCCCACTTCCGTGGAGATGTTGTCCAGTCCATGGGACCACTGGGGCTTTATCTGGTTCGAAGGACCACTATGTGGATTTTTTTTAAGTTCAGAGATCACTCTTGAAACTTTGGGTGAATGTTAGCAATAACAATGTGTTACTTAAAGGTTAACAGTGTAAAGGATGTAATATTAGTAAAATTACTCACAATATGGTAGGTAAAAAGATACAAATGCAACTAATGTGACATTTTATTGTGGCAACGTTTCGCTCTCCAGGAGCTTTAGGTGACCTGTAGCTCGATCGTTAGTGCACTCAGCTTACACACTATTACAATATTAGTTACGAGAGCTATGGCAAACCCGATTACTCGGCCTGTTATTCTAAGGGAATCTGCTCTCATAACCAACACTGCAATACCGTAACAATATAATAAAGGGTTTTTGTCAGGGGTATAATAATACATACACATTATCTTATAAATATATATATTTCTTTTACTAGTAAAAATTTATATATAAAATAGTACAATCTGTACAATAAAACATAAAAGCATAAGTATGATCTTTGTACATAAGCATAATATTTGTACTATGGTAACAATATCACATTGTTAATTAAACGACTAGGCTGTCTTAAGTGTCACACGACACCACAAACTCAGTGACACTAAATATATCTCAAACTCAGTGTCAGACACAAACTAAGTGTCACCTCGGTTTCACAAGACGTTACCATACTCGGTGTCTGTCACATAACGCCCCAATGTCTCACACTTTGTGTAACCTGGTGTCAAGGACACACTTCTGCTGTAAAACACAATCGCTTCTGTGTCAACGACACCCTTGTCTGTGTCCTACGACACTCACTCGCTACTGTGTCGTCACAGACACCCTGTTCTCTGTGTTCTCATAACACTCAATCGCTTTTGTGTCATCACCGACACCCTTGCCTATGGTCCACGACACGCCCGCAACTGTGTCATCACCGACACCCTTGTCTCCATGTTACAGCGCCCATCGTGCCTCCTTCCACTAGTTCACACTCCATGCCAGACAAGCAGCATGTCTCAAGTGACATGTCACACAAGCCATAGTCACTGCATGGGTCTTCGTGCGGCCAGCAAAGCCAGCAAGCTGAGTTCAGTATGGCAGCTGGGGTACAGCAAGGCAATCTCCACAGCTCAGTGACGTAAACCATACTGCAGGAAACTGAGTAGTAAAGCAGACTGGGATACCAGTCACTGCTCAGTGAAGATGTTACTCAGTGCAGTCGTGGATCATACTACCTTTATGCCAGGTTCCACCCCCTGACATAAACTATGGTGACGTCACACCGGGCGCTGCAGCCGTGCAGCACCCAAATGGTCCGTCAACCATTTGACCCAATTATCTTGTTCAGGGATCGCAACACACACTGAGGTCTGGGGTCGATGAAAACATTAGGATGTGTTTCCATAAGTCACCTGTTGTCCATGTCCACCTAGCAGTAAAATAGGTACCTGGGTGTTAGTCACCTGGTGTATACCTGGAGATGGTTTTGGGGGTGAATGCCCCACGGCCGGGTGTGGGTCGCATCCTGGGAGAAAATTGACCTAATTTGCTTGACATGCTCTGCATAATTGATGTGTTGAGGCCATCAATCTTTAAGATTGGTGGACTGAACATTCCAGCCTGGGGGACTGATTACCTCAAACTCCTCTTCTTTATCCATCATTCTTGTTTGTATTGGACTGATGAAGCCACTGTGTGGCGAGACGTTTCCTCAGTAAGCTTTGCTAATGTTGCACAAGTGTCTCATTGTTCAACTTGTCAGTTTTCTGAACCATTTATCACACTATGCTGATGTGTTGTTCACCCGTCACGGGTATCTGGCGGAGGACGTCACTCCCCTCTGCCCTTGTTGCAACTTAATTTCTCCCATATAATCATAACTAAGCACTAACCCATAAGAATCATACAGCCTTAATTTCCACATGACTTCCCGACCACTGCCGCCATGGAAATGGGGTAAAGTATGTCATACCATGCATGAGAGTAAACCATACCACGGGTGGGGTTTGAACCCGCGATCAGAGAGTCTCAAAACTGGGCCAGCTAGCTTCAATAAGATTCATCCAACTAGGATATTTCTACACCATAGGAAGGTTAGCATAGGCACCACTGTGTCCACAAAAACTCTCATGTGGAGTGTTAAATAGGAGGGAGACAAATGGTTTTTAGACTTGACGTCTGTTGAATGTGAGCAAAGTAACATGAAGGGATTCAGGGTAATCGGCAGGTCGGACTTGAGTCCTGGAGGTGGGAAGTACAGTGCTGCACTCTGAAGGAGGGGTGTTAATGTTGCAGTTTTATAACTGTGGTGTGCACCTCTGGCAAGACAGTGATGGAGTGAATGATTGTGAAAGTTTTCTTCTTTTTTTTGGGCCACCCTGCCTTGGTGGGAGACGGCCGATGTATTATAATAAAATAGAAGTGGATGCTTTGTCGAGACTACAACTAACTCTACTAAATTAGTACAGTTACTATCTTAACTACTGGTGTTACTTAGTACCACTGGTACTCACAGAGCTGTGAGTACCAGTGGTTCTACTGCGTTACGCCAGTCTGCTATGACTACTACTTGATTTGACCTGCCAACTAGTAGTTGTGGTACGATGCTGAACATCAGGAATCTTGGGTTGAGGAGTTGAGGTAGTGACTATGCTAGGTGCTTTACACAACTCACAAGTTGATAAAGTCGTTACACACTGCCCCTTTATCAGTCCCATGCAAGGTGAAGATGAAGATCAGACGGAGTTTAAGGTAATCAGTCCCTCAGCCTGGAGTCGTCGTAATCAGTCCATCAACCTGGAGTCGTCGTAATCAGTCCTCAGCCTGGAGTCGTCGTAATCAGTCAATCAACCTGGAGTCGTCGTAATCAGTCCCTCAGCCTGGAGTCGTCGTAATCAGTCCATCAACCTTTAAAAGAATACTATTTGAGGTGGTCAGTTCCTCAAATTGACCACTCAGCTCACACACTGAGGTCTTTGGTTTGATCCCCGTGTATGGATGGAAACATTAGACGTATTTTCTTAAGAACACCTACTGTAAATGTTCACCTAGCAGTAAAATAGGTACCTGGGTGTTAGGTGACTAGTATGGGTGGCATCCTGGGACAAAACTGACCTAATTTGGGGAAATGTCACATAACAAAGGGCTTTCTGTATAGTATGACATTGATGTCAGGTATGGTCTGTATAAGTTGAACCATGTACATGTACTTGTAGAAATAAAAGATATTATTATTGTTATTATTATTTTTTTTTTTTTATATTTTATTGAAACAGGGTACAAAGCACATAGCAAAATAATACATATCCAAGAACACCAAATTATCCAATATGACACACACGTACTACAATCTCCCACACTATTTAATCATAAATACGAACATAAGAAGCACACACATTAGATAATATTAAACACAAAATATATATAAAATTTTCCTACCGCGATAAGACTATCGACATTCACACTTTCTCAATCAACACAATGACAAACATTGACAAAACGCCACAAATCACCGGCGTTCATGTATAAAGAATTCAATGTTCAACATACACAACCTATCAATACATATCCAAGAACCCTCAATACACGCCCAAGAACATTAACCACTAAAATATATATAAACAATTGTTTTCCACATCATGTGGATTCAATGTAACATTAGACACACTTATTCAAATGCCGTAAACATATCTAACGATTAACACGTCCCATGACACAACCTGATCCCCGGTGCATGCCGCACTATAAAGAACCCCCATGACCCTTCTCCAGATCTTTCAGATCTTTCTGATGGTAACCCCATCATGTAACTGAACAGAGCCCTACACACTGTAAATACACACCCACAAAGACAGTTGACACCCCTATTACACACATTACCCTTTGGGGAATTGTACCACCCGTTCTCACCTCTATCCGTCTCACACTCCCCCCTTGTAAAGGGAAAACCAGCCCGTTCTACCCTTACCTGGGCCCCCTTTAACTCCCACACTGTGAGGTTCGATAACCCTCCGGGAGATCCACCCCCCCATTTCCCCCCCATAACTTTTAGTTGAATTTAGTCCTATAAAACCCAGCTATCATCTTTAATGCGCCAGCAGCCCCTCACCTACGCACGCTCCATGAATAATAAATGAAATCAGTGACCAAAAACAAACTCCTTTGATCCCCCATCCATACCATCACTTTCCAAACTTCAAAGCCCCCAGCACCGAAATGACCCCAGCAACCCCAACACAACTAAACCACCCGCACCCCCCCAACCATGCAGAAATACAACATGATAAGCAGTCGTTCCCCCACACAACGAAACAACCACTCCTTCACTAATGGGCTAGTATGCAAACAATGCCCCAGATGAAGTTGCCATGCAGAAACTTATAAACTACCCCCCGCCCCCTGGATCAATCCTAGCTTCCTCAACAATCCCCACACTCCCACCCCAAGCATACAAGGGTATACACTTCACCACCGCTACCACCCTTCCCATTCCCACCCCATCCAACACCCCAACCCCTCACCTTCCCGGGTCCCAACCACTAACATAAATCGAATCATCCCCTCACAGTCCTTTAACCCTTACCCTTCCACCATCGACCTATATCCTCATGAATCCCGAGCCAGCCCTCTCCCTCCCTTTCCCTCATATAAAACCTCTTCACAACTTTTTAACCGTCATGCAACGGAAAAAGCCCCGCCTCCCCTGGCATGGGGAGCGAGACCACCCCTACTTAACCACACAACCGGGAACCCCATATAAATCCCATTATTCTTCCCAGGAACCCGACATCACAACCCACCAGTGGATTACTTTACCCCACATGCCACAATTTACTATAGATCAATACATTTACCACTATCGCCCTCTGATGAAAGTTAAATTCCGCCGCCCTCATACCACAATCGACTTAACCCCCATCCATCACCCCTTCGAATTCACCACCCCCTCCTCACACACCCTCATGTATTTCCCAAATTTTCAACCATCCACAAGTTTCCCCCCTGCCACAACTCCCATCCCCACCTCCTCCCCACCTCCATGACAATGATTTTCTTCATTTATTTTCATACCTGTTGTTTTTCCAAAACCCCCACCACCCCTCCCCACTGCCCCTAAACCCCTTATCCCTAACTAAAACCGTGGTGTCACCCCCAAAATCCACAATCCCACTCCCTTACCCTATCGCCGTCAATTTCCCTTTAAGACATCTCCTTATCTCCCCATAGAGGGGGTCCTGAACACAGGCAAACAACAACTGCGAAATAGACACCCCCGCCTAACCCCTTTTCCATTTCAATATGTCTCCCAAAAACCATTCACCTGCACACAACAGCGCCCCCCATATAACGACTGGTGCCCATCCCACCACTTCAGCCCCGAACCCCTGCCATCTCATGAATTCCAAATGTTCACGGTGAACACTATCATATGCGGCCCTCCACCCAAGTAAAAACCCCCGCCCCCCTTCCCCTCCGATTCCAGTCAATGAAATCCCTGAACGCCCGTGTCCCATACATTGGTCTGCCCGGAATCCCATACTGTCCCTCATTTTATCACCCTGCCAACCACACCTTCAGACGATTCCCAATATTTTACGAGATCTTATAATCAAGCACATTAGGGGTTACTCTGTAATCGGGGAATGTACACACAGGTGTTTGCTTCCACACACCGCACCCTGTCCGCTGTATGTCCCCTAATACCTTTTTATGCTTCATTTCATTAAACAAAATACCAAAACCCTTCAACACTCCCAATTTTTCCCATAAAACTCCGGTAAACCATCAAACCTGGGGACTGCCTTAATGCACATGCCATTACAGCCCTCCATACCCTCTCCTCTGTTTCAACCCTCCCAACTCTCCCTATTATCATCGTCCAACCCACACCGACCCCCTCCCATCACATGTAACGCCCCTCGCAATATCCCCCTCCCACGACTCACCAAAAACGGAATTTTATATATCCACTCACCCTCTGTCTCCACAACATCTGACCCTCCCTATAACCGCCCAGGTCCCCTCACCACAACATTCATTGTGCTCATAGCCCTCTCTACGTCCTCCACCAAACACAGGCAGATGGCCTATCTCCCCACATCACCCTCTCCAATCCCCGACCTCGCCCATCAAAATGCATATTTTGGATGTCCCTGATCTGCTCCTTCAAACCTCTATTATTTGTACTGATAGGTCTCCAACCCCTACATGACATTCCCCTTAATTGCCCTTAATTGCCCTTCCAAATACCTCTGAAACCCATACGATAACCTGCCTTTCTCCCTCCCAACCCAATATAAACTCCTTAATGCGTACCTGCCACTGTATCCCCCAAGAAATCACATCTGCCCACTTCCCCATCCCCCACAAAATTTTCCCACAACTCGCAAAACCCCCCCCTTCCCCCCCCCATTTAAGCAAACCCACATTCAACTTCCAATACCCCCATATCTCCTAGGCAATCCATCCCACGCCAAATTCACTAATACCCCACGATGATCCGAGAATGCCATGTCCAAAGTTTCAAATCTCTGCACCCTCAACCGCTCGATTCGCATATATTCTATCCAATCTTCAGCATATCCTTTCTCACAAATATTTCACCTCCCACCCCCCTTTTCATCTCGCAACCCCACTCCATAGAGCAGGTCCCCAATGATCCTCCACATGCCCCTCCCGTGGCTCCACATCCCCCCATCGTCACACAATTCCAGTCCCCACCTACAATCAACCTACGGCACACCGCAGGTGATACACTAGCTCATCCTCAAAACCTACTTTTAACTCCCATCACCCCTGCTGGCCCATATACACCATAAAACCCCCACGTTCCCACCCCCAAAGCCCCCCAACTCGAAAACCTACCATCCCCCCGCCACTTCCCAATGGCTCACAACAAACGGGCTGGTTTCCCGAATCAAAACAGCTGCTCCTCCTTTAAACCCCACATAACCCAACATAACCAATACCCTGCTATGACCAACCCACACCCATCTTATAATTGTGCTCCTGCACACAAGCCACATCCACCTGATAGCCCCAAAATCCTCCCCTAACCCCCTTTTCCGCACATTACACAAACCATTAACATTAACGTTAGACACCGAATAAGACAAAGGTGGCTTCCGGGAAAAACTCTGCCCTTTTATGATTTCATTTTTGAATTCCCACTTGGAATCCCCCCCGGATTCCTCGAGGCCTTTGTCCTTTAGGCCCCACACCACCCTCATGTACCACAGCGGGCCCACAGCTTTTGCCAGGTTTGCGCTTGGGTTAGCACATCCCCTGGATCCACATTACAGCTGCTCTTTTCCTCGACCCTAGGTCCACCTGCATGTCAGCCACATGCCCCTCCTCCGCATAAACATCCACTTCCACAACTCCTGTCTGTGGGGATCTCCGCCCATTGCCCCACCACTCCCTGAACGCACTCCACAGCTGCGTCTCTTGACTCAGACCCAAGGCCCCGTCCACGCCCCCCCTCCGTCATACCGATGATGTTCCACCAAGGATCGGGGATTCCCGCCATCACCTTCCACCCCCTCAGCGACGTCACCGCCCCAGCATCTCCCACTCAAGGGAATTTTAGGGAAGGGTGCAAGCCGGGCACTTGCAAGTCGTCCTGCCCCCCACCTCCCCCTCGGGCGCTCCTATTCGCCTCCTCAGGACTAAGTCATCCTGTTGCGTAGTCCACTGCTGCCTGTTGCTGGTAAGGAGACCCCTGGCCTCCTGCCCTTCCCAAGGCCGCCATGTGTCCATATCTCCACATAGGGGTGCACCCCGTTGTTGGCCCCATATGTCACTTAAAACTTCCAAAATTTCTAATATTACATAAGACGGGATGGGGTACCTAAGAGACACTTCAAAACATAAGACCCATCCGGCAGCTCCTCATACGGGCCCCCCCAACGCCCGTTGCCGCATGAATGGTCCGGGATTTATCAAACACTGATGTCATGTCCATTGAACGCCTCAAAAAGGACACGAACCTTTATCCATGTGTACCTTCTAAAACATCAAAGTTCACAGAACACCCCAAAATACATGCCGCGTTCCTGGTACTTTCCCCCGATTGTCTCGTAAGCACTGGTAGCACCAAACTTCACAAAAATTTTAATCCCCCCATGGCCACCCCCGACAAATGTCGCTCTCTATACCATAAGTTCTCCTTAATATGTCAGGCAGGCAAGGCCATATTCCCAGTCACTGCCCCATGGATCAAGTCCACACAAAACCGGGGTTGGGCCCTTCCTTTTCCACCCAGGCCATTTGAAACGAAGTTTTGCCAACACCAGGGGAAAAACCCACACGTCCGCCCCACCAGCAAGGCTTTTTTAAGAATTGTTTTTTTATTATGTGGTTGTGAACGGTCAGTTAACCCTCCAGCTGGCACCGGGGGCCCAGTAGTACCAATACTACATGGCCCCCTTTTCCAGCTGGTTTATTTATGTCTGCTAAACTGGCAAGAACCTTTACATACGTTGGGGGGTTATCTTTTTGCCTGGGGTTTTTCATTGTTTACTAGTTATAGACTCCAGCACGAGGAAGTTCATTGTTAGTCGACGTTATTCTTGTCTTTAGGTTTAATGAGATCCCCAGTCTGTCTTTTTGGAGTTGATGGTACCACCTTGGTAGCACTGTACCCTCCAGTGATGGTCCCAAATTGGTAGTACTGTAGCCTTCTCCAGTGATGGTACCACCTTGGTAGTACTGACCCTCCAGTGATGGTACACCTTGGTAGTACTGCCCTTCCAGTGATGGTACCAGTTTTGGTAGTACTGTACCCTCCAGTGATGGTACCACCTTGGTAGTACTTAGTAGTGATAAAGTTGGTAGATTGCACCTTCCAGGATGGACCAGCTTAAATTGAGCCTCCCCCAGTGATGGTACCAGCTTGGAGATATGCCTCTCCAGTGATGGTACCAGCTTGGTAGATGTTTTACCTTCCAGTGATGGTACCACCTTGGTAGTACTTAGCCTCTCCAGTGATGGTACCACCCAGTACTGTACCCTCCATGATGGAAACCAGCTTGGTAGAGGGTACCCTTCCAGGATGGTACCAGCTTGGAGTACTGTACCCTCTCCAGTGATGGTCCAGCTTGGTAGTACTTACCCTCTCCAGTGATGGTACCACCTTTTAGTACTGAAACCCTCCAGTGATGGTACTAGTTGGTAGTCCCTTGTACCTTCCAGTGATGGTCCAGCTTGGATACTGTACCCTCCCAGTGATGGTACCAGTTTAGAAATTGTCCCTTTTCCAGTGATGGTACCACTTGGATACTGTACCCTCTCCAGTGATGTCCAGCTTGGTAGTACTGTCCCTCTCCAGTGATGGTCCCAAATTTGGTAGGTACGAAACCCTTAGTGATGGTACCACTTGGGCCTGTAGCCTCTCCAGTGATGGTACCAGCTTGGTGGTACTGTACCCTTTCCTCCAGTGATGGTCCAGCTTGGTAGTGTACCCTCTCCAGTGATGGTACCACCCTTTAGATGGGTACCCTCTCCCAGTGAGGGGTTACCGGGTATGTATTTTCCCTCCCAGTGATGGTACCATTGAAAATTAAATTAGTGGATTACCGTTGGTTGTACTGTAGCCCCCTCCAGTGATGGTACCAGCTTGGAGATGGGGCCTCTCCAGTGAGGGGTACCACCTTGGAGATTGTACCCTCTCCAGTGATGGTACCCCTTGGGAGGCCTGTAGCCTTCCAGTGATGGACCCCCCTTTAGATGGTACCCTCCTCCAGTGATTAACCAGCTTGAAAGTACTGTGCCTCCAGTGATGGTACCACCTCAGTAAGTACCTCTCCATGATGGTACCAGCTTTGGTAGTACTGTACCCTCTCCAGTGATGGTACCAGCTTGGTAGAACTGTACCTCTCCAGTGATGGTACTAGCTTGGTAGTCTGTACCCTTTCCAGTGATGGTACCAGCTTGGTAGTACTGTACCCTCTCCAGTGATGGTACCAGCTTGGTAGTACTGTCCCTCTCCAGTGATGGTACTAGCTTGGAGTCCCTGAAACCCCCCATGGGTATTAGCTTGGTAGTACTGTACCCCCTCCAGTGATGGAAACCAGCTTGGAGTACTGTCCTCTCCAGTGATGGAACCAGTTTGGTATACTGTCCCTCCCAGTGATGGTACCACCCTTGGTAGCTGTGAACCCTCCCAGTGATGGTACCAGCTTTGGAAAGACTGTCCCCTTCCAGTGATGGTACCAGCTTGGTAGTACTGTGCCTTCCAGTGATGGTCCAGTTTTGGTAGCACTGTCCCCTCTCCAGGGGAGGGATTTAGCTTGGAGCTGTGTCCCTCTCCAGTGATGGTACCAGCCAGCACGACCCTCCAGTGATGGTCCCTAGTTTTTGGAACTGTCCCTCTCCAGCAGATGGACCAGCTTGGTAGTACTGTACCCTCTCCAGTGATGGTACCAGCTTGGTAGATTGTACCCCCCTCCAGTGATGGTACTAGCTTGGTAGCTGCCACCTTTTTGGCGGGGCCGAGTATAGCTCCTGGCCCGCCCCTCTTCACTGATTGTACGGGTCATCTTCCTTCCCATGACCCACAAACCTCGTCTTAAACTATGTATGGTTTTTGCCCCACAAATTTCACTTTCAGGCTACCACTTTCCACAACCATGACTGAAGAAATATTTTCCCAACATCCCTTTGACTCATGGAGCCCTTTAACTCCACCGGACCCCTTGTTTCCCCGTGTCCCCTTCTAACCCTCTTGTGTCTGTCCACCTTATCTATTCCTCGCAGTATTTTTATATGTCGTTATCATTTCCCCTAACCCTCCTGGGCCTTTTAGTGTCGTCAGGCCGATTTTAACCTTTCTTCTTGGGCAATCCAGTTAGCTCTGGGACAGTCTTGTTGCAAATCTTTGCACTTTCTTAATTTCACGTGCTTGGGCCAGGTGTGGTTCCAAAATGGGCCGATACTCCAGTTGGGCCCGACGATATGGTGTAATGAGTCCTGAATGATTCCTTGTGAGGTATTGGAACGCCATTCTTAGGTTTGCCAGACGCCCTATGCTGCAGCAGTTATCTGATTGATGTGTGCCCAGGGGATGTGCTTGGATTATACTTTACCCCAAGATCTTTTTTCTTGAGTGAGGGTTTGACCCGGCCCCCCTAGACCATACTCTGTCTACGGTCTTCTTTGCCCTTCCCGATCTTCATGACTTTACAGGCGGGTTAAATTAAGGGGTTATTTACTGACCAGGCGCCCGTCCAGGTCTCTTTTTAGTCCTGCCTGATCCCGACTGATTTAATTTTTCCCCATTAACTTCACATCATCTGCAAACAGGGACACTTCTGAGTCATCCCTTGTTATGTTTATTCACAACCAAAAACAGTACAGGTCCTAGGACTGACCCTGGAACCCACTGTCACAGGTGCCCACTCTTTACACCTCGTCACGTACCATGACTCCCTTGTTGCCTCCCTGTCAGATATTCCCCCGATCCATTCGTGCCTTTCCTGTTACGTGGCCGATCCTCTAGTTTCAATTAACCTTTGTGAGGAACTTGTCGAACGCCTTCTTAGCCCCCAAAAGCAGTCTATCCACCCCTTCGTGTCTTACTTCTGTTACCTTTCATTAAACTGTAATTGTGACACAGGATTTTTCCTTTCCTGAAACCGGGTTTGTCGTTTATGCTTGTGCCCTTCTAGGTATTCCACCACTTCCTCCTGATGATCTTTCCATGACTTTGCATGCTTCACGTCAGTGACACAGGTTTAGAAGTTTAATGCCTCGTGTCTGTCTCCTTTTTTAAAATTAATCACTACCTTCCCACCTCTTGTAGTTTCCCAGTTTCAATGGATGT
>WNWK01050619.1:10000-12766 GCA_009830355.1 Cherax destructor | reverse complement strand
CCCCATCATCTCTTCTTTAAAGCTTCCTGACTGAGTACTGGTTTCCCATCATCTCTTTTTTAAAAAGCTTTGACTGTTTCTGGCTCGCCCATCATCCCCTTTTTTCCCAACTTCCTGACTATTCTGGCCCCCATCATCTCTTCTTTACAACTTCCTGACTGAGTACTGGCTCTATTCTCTTCTTTACAAGCTTCCTGACTGGGGTACTGGGCCCCTTTTCCCTCTTCTTCCCAAGTTTCCCTGACTGAGTACCCCCCCATCATCTCTTCTTTACAACCCTGACTGATTACTGGCTCGCCTATCATCTCTTTTTTACAAGCTTTTTGGGCTGGTATTTGGCTCGCCCATCATCTCTTCTTCCCAAGCTTCCTGACTGAGTACTGGCTCGCCCATCATCCACTCTGAAATGTTTCATTAACGTTCGTGATCGCTTCGTTATAGTTTTCTTACATTAGTGATCACTTGCATCATATCAAGTTTTTTTTCCGAGGGGAAAGAGTTAGGGGAGGGGAGAGGGGGAAGTGAGCTACAGCTCAGGGGGAAGTGAGCTACAGCTCTTGGTTTTTACGACCGACGTGTGTGTGTGTGTGTGTGTGTGTGTGTGTGTGTGTGTGTGGTGGGCGGCTTCTCGGGTCCTGGAATGACATACGACCAATTTCTTGGTGATGGCTGCAGCTGCAAGTTGTGGAGGAGTTGCTGCCATCACTGATGCTGCCATCATTGCTGTTGCCATCACTGATGCTGCCGCCACTGTTGTTGCCACCACGACTGTCATCACTGCTGCCACCACTGCTGCTTTTATTACCCCTTACACTACCACCTCAACCACCACCACCATCGACAACAACAAACAACAACAACCACCATCACCACAACAACAACAACCATCACCACAATCAACAACAACAACAATCACCACAATCAACAACAGTTACACATCCCGGAACATAGCAATGCATACAATCACTTTATTCTAGTAATTAATACTGTGGTGATGCTTAGTGGTGATGGTTAGTGGTGATGCTTATGGTGATGCTTAGTGGTGATGCTTAGTGGTGATGGTTAGTGGTGATGCTTATTGGTGATGCTTAGTGGTGATGCTTAGTGGTGATGGTTAGTGGTGATGCTTAGTGGTGATGGTTAGTGGTGATGCTTAGTGGTGATGCTTAGTGGTGATGCTTAGTGGTGATGGTTAGTGGTGATGCTTATTGGTGATGCTTAGTGGTGATGCTTAGTGGTGATGGTTAGTGGTGATGCTTATTGGTGATGCTTAGTGGTGATGGTTAGTGGTGATGCTTTGTGGTGATGCTTAGTGGTGATGCTTAGTGGTGATGCTTATCGTGGAGTGATGCTTGTGGTGATGTTAGTGGTGATGGTTAGTGGTGATGCTTATGATTGGTGATGCTTATTGGTGATGATTAGTGGTGATGCTTAGTGGTGATGTTAGTGCTGATGCTTAGTGGTGATGCTTAGTGGTGATGCTTAGTGGTGATGCTTCGTGGTGATGCTTAATGGTGATGGTTAGTGTGATGTATGCTGATTAGTGGTGATGGTTAGTGGTGATGCTTAGTGGTGATGGTTAGTGGTGATGCTTAGTGGTGATGGTTAGTGGTGATGCTTAGTGGTGATGCTTAGTGGTGATGCTTAGTGGTGATGGTTAGTGGTGATGCTTAGTGGTGATGGTTAGTGGTGATGCTTAGTGGTGATGCTTAGTGGTGATGCTTAGTGGTGATGCTTAATGGTGATGCTTAGTGGTGATGGTTAGTGGTGATGCTTAGTGGTGATGCTTAGTGGTGATGGTTAGTGGTGATGGTTGCTTAGTGGTGAGATTAGTGGTGATGTAGTGGTGATAGTGGTGATCTTAGTGGTGATGGTTAGTGGTGATGGTTAGTGGTGATGCTATGTGATGTTATGGTGATGTATGGTTTTAGTGGTGATAGTGGTGATGCTTAGTGGTGATGCTTAGTGGTGATGCTTAGTGGTGATGCTTAGTGGTGATGCTTAGTGGTGATGGTTAGTGGTGATGGTTAGTGGTGATGCTTAGTGGTGATGCTTAATGGTGATGCTTAATGGTGATGCTTAGTGGTGGTTAGTGGTGATGCTTAGTGGTGATGCTTAGTGGTGATGCTTAGTGGTGATGCTTAATGGTGATGCTTAGTGGTGATGCTTAGTGGTGATGGTTAGTGGTGATGCTTAGTGGTGATGCTTAGTGGTGATGGTTAGTGGTGATGCTTAGTGGTGATGCTTAGTGGTGATGCTTAGTGGTGATGCTTAATGGTGATGCTTAGTGGTGATGGTTAGTGGTGATGCTTAGTGGTGATGCTTAGTGGTGATGCTAAGTGGTGATGCTTAGTGGTGATGCTAAGTGGTGATGCTTAGATGCTTAATGGTGAGGTAATGTTGGCTTGGTTCTCATGTGGTTACTATCACCACCGTCACTACCATTATTAGCATCACCACCACCATAACCACCGCAACAACCACCACCACCACCACTAACACCACCACCATAACCACCACAACAACCACCACCACTACCACCCACACTACCACCACCAAAACCACCACCACTAACACAACCACTAACACCACCACCTTAACCACCACCACCACCATAACCACCAAAACAACCACGCTAACACTACAACCACCACCACTACCAATACCATTATTACCACCACCACCATAACCACTACCACCAACACCACTACAACCACCACCACTACCAATACCATTATTACCACCACCACCATAACCACTACCACC
>WNWK01050619.1:0-5000 GCA_009830355.1 Cherax destructor | reverse complement strand
CACATATGTATACACACACACTCACTAATGTTAATGTACAGAATGTTGATGCAGAAGACTTGGCTCATTGAATTCAACATTTGTCTGGCCAAATATTTTGTCTATTATATCTCATATCCATTACACAGGGTCTACATTATATCAGGGTTTTACTATACATTCACAGTTAAAGAAGTAAAAGTTATACTTAATCAAATGTATAGTTACTGCTGGTTTATTATTGCTGCTTTGTACATAAATGATTTGTGCTTTTGATGTTTAGTTAGGAGCAGCCTTGAAGTTAGTCCTTTCTCCAGTGTGAAAATAGAAAATAGTAGGTTTACTTAATCTATAGTATAGTATTTTGTTGAGTTTCATACTGTAGTGCATTTGTGGAGTAGTGAGGGTGACTCTGTGATGGTTCTTGTTACGTCCTCTGCTTTAATTAAAACGAGTCCATTTTACCCATTATAGATGAAGGATTCTGATTTTTGTAGTTAGGAAATTCTCTTGCTTGCTTGTAAAGGAGATAAAATAGTATGAGATATGTTATGTGGAATAAAACTGTGAAGCTGTTCTTACCTATATTGATTAAATTTGTCCAAATAAGATATATTATAATCACTTTTTTGACCAGTCAACTTATTCCTATTCCCAGTAACCTTTTTCTCCTATTTTAAAAATCTCTTGAATGATAAATAGTCTTGTAGGGCCCTGAAATTAAAGTGTATAAACAAATGTTGTAGACAATATACAGTGGACCCCCGGTTTCGTAATTAATCCTTCCAGAGGCACTACTAAAACCGAAAATTATAAATCCCAATCTATTTTTTCCCATAAGAAATAATGGAAATTCAGTTAATCCATTCCAGACACCCAAAAGTATTAAAATAAATTTTGTTTCCACATTAAATTACACAGAAAAGAAAGAGATAAAAATATAAAACAGTAATAACTTGACACTTGCCTTTATTGAAGAGTTGTTGATGTGTGGAAGATGGAAAGGGGGGAGGGAAGGAGGGTTGCTAGTGTTTGGAAGGGGAATCCTTCCCTTAACATAAGGTCGAAGTTTTTTTTGGGGGTTTCTTCCTTCTTTGTTTTTTTTAAAGCCACTAGGACCAGCTTGAGAGTCCCCCTGGAACCCCCCTACCTCTGTCCGGGGGGCTCTGTGTCTGGTGTTTTTTTTAAAAAATCCCTGAAATGGGACAACATTGTCATTGTACATGTTGCCAGCCCCGGTCAACAGCTTTGTTAGGGTGAAAGTGATCCTAAATCTTTGTACATCAGTCCATTTGTCACAAATCCCCTTAATCTTTAAAAAAGGCACGTCTTCCATCTCTCTTCCCCCTCCCCCTGCAGCAATTTCCTGAACTGTGGTCTGTTGCCGTTGCAGATGAAGCTCTTCCGATCTCCCTTTCCCCCATGGTTTATGCCGTCGGGCCCCTTCCACCGAAACGGTGGCCCAAAAAGGGAAAAAAGAAAGTTTCCCTTTTCATTTAGTAATATATACAGGAGAAAATTTTTTCCCCCCTTTTTCCTGGCATTTTAAAACGCCCTTTCCCACACGCATGGCTTACGGGGGGAAGGGGAAATTCTGTTCCACTTCTCCTGGCACAGGAGAAAAATGATCATGATACTGAAGTGATCTTTCCAAAACTCTTTTAGGGTCAATTAGCCCCCGGGGTTATGTCAAAGCATCTTTGAAACATTGTTTTGGTGTAGATTTTTTGAAGTTTGAAATGACCTGCTGGTCCATGGGCTGGAGGGGGGGAGGGTATTGGGGAAAAAAGAATTTCACTGTGATGAACTTAAAGTCCTCCACAATTTGCTTTAAGTCTAAAAGGGGGGAAGAAGGAGCATTGTCCATTACCGGGAAAGGCACTTGATGTCCAATTTTTTTTCCGGAATTTTCTTCACATGGGAAAAATACTTCATTAAACCCAAAAAAAAGGGGAAAAAATTTCCTCGTGCCCCATGCCTTAGTGTTAGCCTTCCACTTCACACAAAATTAGCCTTGGCAACCCCGGGTTTTTTTTCAGAGTGAAAAACGAGAAAAGGCTTCATTTTGAAATCCCCACTAGCATTATTTCCCAACAAAAGATTTTTTTTGTCTTTCATAGGCTTGTGTCCTGGCAGTCCCCTTTTCCTCCTTGTAATGTAGGTCCAGTTTGGCATTTTTTTCCCAAAATAGACCTTTTTTGTCACAATTAAACACTTTTTGGGGGTTTGAATTTTCAGCCTCAACAGTTTTTGAATTCATCACATATTTTTCAGCTGCACATTTGTCTGAACGGGCCCCCCCTCACAATGCCTTATCACACTTTTATGCCATACGCTTCTTAAATCTGTCAAACCAGCCTTTGCTTGCTTTAAATTCGCAAACTTCAACACTCATTGCAGGCATTTTCTTGATGAGATCATCATGCAACTGCCTTGTTTTTTCAGAAATTTTTGCGTAACACTATCTCCTGCTAATTCTTTTCGTTGACCCACCCAAAAAACAAAGTTTCCACATCTTCCAGTATTTCGATCTCTGTTTTGTGATAAAAATTTTTTACCTTTCGCAACAACAGTTTCCCTTGATTTCTTTTCCCTTGGCCACGATGGAAGCGATGGTTGTAAAAACTTTGCCATACAGCCTGGCCAGCCCCAGCGACACGTACTCCCCTTTCATTTTTTGGGAATGATCTCTTTTTTCCATTCTACCGTGTTTCTGCCCTTTTTTTTGCCACAGGGCTGATACTAGGAGTTTTTGGGGCCCCATGGGGGCCCTTTTTTTGCAGTTGCAAGCACTAAAAAAAATGGAATAATGACAAAATGTATGAATGCCGGGGGCCGTCACTCGCTGGTAAACAATGGCACACTGACTCTGGATGGAGTGTTGGGCCACGCGTCGCGTCTGGGACAAATTACAAATTTCCCAAACGGATCTATGAATCCGAACCAATATTTTTATAAAAAAATGTTACAAATTTCCCGGATTTACGAAACCCGGGCGCCTCGAAATCTGGGGGTCCACTGTTTTGAAAACCCAAAATCTTCACAGCTTGAGCATCAGGAAAGAAATAGGTTAAAAACGGCCAAGAAGCCAGAGCTCAGCTCCCCAAAGGACAGGAAAGTTATTAGCAGCATTTTTTTGGATTTGTAGGGGGAAAGTTGTTAAAGTTAAATCCCCAAAAACTCATAAATGGCTTTACTAAGTTGGACATAAATTGCATGCTAATTCATGCTGTGATATTATTGCGATATGATAAATTTACTTGAAATTTTCAGATTTGTTTTCAATCTTCTATAAAAAAAATTTCTAAAAAATTTGTTTTTTTAAATATTGTAATTAATTTTTTTTTTGCCTTTAAATTATTTATACTTAATTTTAACCCAGGGTCGGTCATGTTTCATGTATATCATAACAGCCTGGTTTGGCACGTACTTATACACGTAAATTCTAATTTCCTTTAAATCTGGTGGAAGAAATCTGGTAGGCCTACAAAGAAAGAATGGGTCTGCGTGGTCAGTGTGTGCGTATAAAAAAAACCTGAACACCAATGCATAATGAGAAAAACTCCGACCTGTTTTTGGTTTAATACAGTGATTTTGCAGTGTATTTTTGTATGGGATTTATGGTTGTATTCTCGTTTTCTTGGTCTCATTTTATGAATGGAAAATATATTACAGGGAAAAAGAGATGATTTTGATTGGTTTCACGATGAAAAGTACCTAGGCGTTTAGCTCAAAATAGCGGGAAAAGTTCGATTTTTTTTGATGTTCTAGAGTAAACAAATCAGCCACGCATCCAAACCCTGTCAACTGGTGAGTCTAATATTCTTTTACAAGTGCGCTGAATTTTTTATACCATTTTTACAATAATACATTAAATCTGCATAACAGTAAATCTTCTTTTTTTTTTGAGAATAAAAAAATTTTTAAAGGAAAGCAAGAGAATAAAAAAGGGGGGCCCCCAGGCGTGACTAATGAACAGAGAAAAATGTTATTTTTTTCTGGACCCTATTTTTAAATTGGCATCTTTTGAAAATTTTTTGAAAAATTTCCAAATTGAATTTCACCCTTTAAATTTTTTAGTTGAAAGATAAATGGGGGTTTCTTGTACTCAATCAATAGAACAAATGTGGGTTCAACAAAATCCTGATTTTAGTCGACTGGAACATTGGGGAAATTTGGGCCCAAAAAATTTGGGGTCCCAAAAACGAAAAATTTCCCCATCGTAAATCATACTTTTTTGGGGTCATTATGATCAGGGAAAAAATTCTCTATCATTTCATAAAAAAAAAAACTTAATTTTTTTTTTCGAATATTTTTCAACCCTGGGAAAGAGTTCAGGATCGGGGGTCTCGACCCCCTAGGGGGTTTAAAGGGGTTTTTCCTTTGATGGTGCCACCATCTCAGGTAAAAAAGTGAGTTCCGCCCTTTTTACCCCAATATCTACTAAAAAAAAAGTGTAAACACATTATCATTGCATCTTTGGTTTTTGTGACATTGCTATTTTAGTATTGAAGCTGTTTTTTTGTGATAAACAATAAATCTCGTAATGTCAGCTTTGAACACTGTGTTCATGTTCAAAATTTATATTACAGTACAGTACAGTGTACCTCGGTTTTTTTCACCTCAAACTGAACAATTATGTAAGTGTATTTTTTGTAAGTGCTTTTTTTTAAGTGTATTTTTGGGGTCTGGGAAAAGACTAATCTAATTTAAATTTGTCCTTATGGGGGCAAATTCATTTGGTAACGGCACTCAAACAGCATTTGGAAAAAATTTTCAACGAAAAACCCGGGGCTACTGTACAGTGGACCCCCCGGTTTTGCTACTCCCCCTCGCACAATTATGTAAGTGTATTTTTGTAAGTCTTTTTAGTATATTTTTAGGGGTCTAAACAGACTAATCTAATTTAAATTTTTCCTTATGGGAATAAATTTGTTGTTAACCATTTTTAACAGCATTCTGGGAAAAAATTTTGGGATAACCAGGAGTCCCCTTTTTTCCATTTTTTCATCCATTCATTC
>WNWK01050618.1:0-12767 GCA_009830355.1 Cherax destructor | reverse complement strand
TTATTAATATCTTAATCCCCTGTCATATGGTTTAAAATATTTTTTAGATGTTTGATAACGTTTGGGTTTTTGAAAACATGACGCTTCAAAGTTACCAAATAAGTAATTACTGGAGACGAACCCAAATGAGTAACACATCATGCAGATGAGGAGTGGAGGGAGAGTGAAGCCCGGAGACGGAGTATAGCTTCGAAGTGAATAAACTATAAATATCGGTCCAGGAGAAAATTTTCGGAGATGACACAACACCAGTCATGAGGGATGCAGATAAACTACACAAGATAAACAGTATAGACGAGGTTAGCTAATCTAAGAACTACCTTCGCGAACTTTAGCAAAACAAAAAATGGACGAACCCTGAGACGTATGGCAGGTAATTAATAGATTATGCATCATTTTCTACAGTTTCTAGTTGTATTTTCTCTGGTGAGGACTTGATGCAGGTACAGCAGACGCTGTTCCGGGTATAACATACACCGGCTTATTCACGACTCTTTTCAGTGAGGTACCTGAAAGCTGTTCTTTGTTTGCCAGGCGTGTGTCACCTGCCACGGTTATATGGTATAGGAGTTGCTGTGTGGGGGTGAGAGTTGCTGTGTTTGGGTGAGAGTTACTGTGGAGGGTGAGAGTTGCTGTGTTTGGGTGAGAGTTGCTGTGTGAGGGTGAGACTTGCTGTGTTTGGGTGAGAGTTGATGTGTGAGGGTGAGAGTTGCTGTGTTTGGGTGAGAGTTGATGTGTGAGGGTGAGAGTTGCTGAGGGTGAGAGTTGCTGTGTGGGGATGAGAGTTGCTATGTGGGGATGAGAGTTGCTGTTTGAGGGTGAGAGTTGCTGTTTGGGGTGAGAGTTGATGTGTGAGGGGAGAGTTGATGTGAGGGTGAGGTTGCTGTGTGGGGAGTTGCTGTGGGGGTGAGTTGATGTGGGGTGAGAGTTGATGTGTGGGGGTGAGAGTTGATGTGTGGGGGGAGATTGCTGTGTGGGGAGTGAGAGTGTTGCTGTGTGGGGAGAGTTGATGGGGGTGAGTTGCTGTGTGAGGGTGAGAGTTGCTGTGTGGGGTGAGAGTTGCTGTGTGGGGGTGAGAGTTGCTGTGTGGGGGTGAGAGTTGCTGTGTGGGGGTGAGAGTTACTGTGTGGGGTGAGAGTTGATGTGTGGGAGAGCTGTGTGGGGGTGAGAGTGCTGTGGGCGAGATGTGTGGGGTGAGAGTTGCTGTGTGGGGTGAGAGTTGCTGTGTGGGGATGAGTTGCTGTGTGGGGATGAGAAGTTGCTGTGTGGGGTGAGAGTTGTGTGTGGGGAGATGAGTGCTGTGTGGGGTGAGAGCTGCTGTGTGGGGATGAAAGTGCTGTGTGGGGATGAGTTGCTGTGTGGGGATGAAAGTTGCTGTGTGGGGTGAGAGTTGCTGTGTGGGGATGAAATTTGGGGGGCTGTGTGGGGTAAAGTTGTGTGGGGGGTGAGAGGCAGTGTGGTGAGAGTTGCTGTGGGGGTGAGATGCTGTTGGGGAGGTTGCTGTGGGGGGATGAGTGTTGTTGGGGGGTGGGGGGGAAAAGTTGCTGTGTGGGGGAGAGTTGCTGTGTGGGGTGAGGGGCTGTGTGGGGTGGAGTTGTTTGTGTGGGAGAAAGTTTGGCCGTGTGGGGGGGGAAAATTTAGTGGGGGGTGAAATTGCTGTGTGGGGTGAGAGTGCTGTGGGGGGGTGAGATTTGCTGTGGGGGGGTGAGAGTTGCTGTGGGGGGGTGAGAGTTGCTGTGGGGAGGAGTTGCTGGGGGGAGAGTTGCTGTGTGGGTGAGAGTTGCTGTGGGGGGGTGAGAGTTGCTGTTTGGGGTGAGGTTGCTGTGTGGGGGTGAGAGTTGCTGTGTGGGGTGAGAGTTGCTGTGGGGGGGTGAGAGTTGCTGTGTGGGGGGGGAGAGTTGCTGTGGGGGGGTGAGGGGCCTGTGGGGGGTGAAAGTTGCTGTGGGGGTGAGAGTTGCTGTGTGGGAGAAAGTAACAGTGTGATGGTTCGTGTCAAATTTTTTGTTTACAATATTTAGGTTAGGTTAATCTATTTTTTACTTAAGTTATACAGTAATCAAACAAAAAAAATTCCAATTATAACATACTACAACGCCAATAAATGATGTATAAGATAAAAAAGGGTAAAAAATTTTGATTTCCCAAAAAGTAAATTGTAATCCTCCATACCGAGTAAAAGTATTGGGGGGATCATCACTTTTTTTAAAACCCTTAAACGTCCCCCTTTGACTGTCTTGAAAAATGAAATACTTTTGTAATTAAAGGAGGGACTGGGTGGGGAGTTGCTGACGGGAAAATTTTTAAATTTTCCCCCAGGTTTTGAGAAATTTTTGGTTTTAAAAATTACCCCCGACCCCCTTTGTAAAAACCAGCTGACTTTTTCCAAAAAAACCTGTTTTTGCTATTTTACCCTGGTTTGGGCCTGGGCTGACATGTTTACATGACTTTAGTTTAGATATACCTGTGCTGAGGTGTATACCCATACCGTGATTTCTCCGTGTTTGTCACACTCCTCACCTGACGCTAAAAAGGGAAAACCCCTGTTGTTTTCGTGTTTTGGGGAAAAAAACTCTGTTGTTACTCAGCTTCTTTGGGTGAATATTTTCGGGACCATCGCTGGGATGTTTGCCGAAATTTTTAAGAGGTACCAAATTTAGATATTGTCTGGGTTCATGACGTCAAAGGTCTTGGAAATTTAAATTTGCATAATGTTTATGCAGATTCCAGGCGGGGAGACACTAACACTTTTTTTTAAAAAATAAATAATGTCTGAAAATTTAAAAAAAAATGTAGTGAACCCTTTTTTTAACAGGTTATATTTAGCCATAAGAAACCTATGTCTGAGATACTGGTGCCTCTGTGTCAGTCAAAAAAGCGACCTCTAAGTCATATTTTTCCATCAGCCATACTGGTCCCTGACTCAGCTTTTGGACATACTTATGTCTCTGCTGGTCATTCTGGGCTTTATTCAGTTATTTTGGGGGTATGTTTGGGGTATTGTGGTGCATCTATCAGCCATACTAAAGGGCTGTCAACTAAACGGGGGTTTTTTTCGCCCCAGTTGATATCTGCCAAGATACCGGTGCCTGTCACTTTTCTAGTGTTTTGTCAGTCATATTAAAGTCTGTCAGTTCAATTGGTGTATCTGTCCCTCATGTTTACAGCTATCTGTCCTCTTCCGGGGGAAAAGGGTTGGGGCCCCCCGAAAACAGGGGTGGTGGTGGCCCCTTGCTTGGCCCCGAAGACGGTGCAGTTCTAGGATCTGCACAAATTGGAAATACATTTAGTAATTGGAAAAATTTTAAAAACCAAACTTGGGGTTTTGAAATAGGGAAACAAATGGGGCATTCCCGGGCCCGTTAAAAAGGGGTTTCACCTTTTAAAAATTTTTCCACCATGAGATGTGCCACTCTTCAGTCGTCCTCAAAAAAAAAATGTAATTTTCAACACCAACTGCAGGGCCTGCCACTTAAAAGGAACCAGGAGGAAACCCCTAAAAAAAAACATAGTAGAAAACACAACTCCACTCCCAAATGATTTTTAGTGGTAGGAAACGAACAAAGAAAATGGACTGGGGGGGCCTCCCAGAGGCACTCCCCCGTGGCCCCCCCTGACTCACAACTACTGATGCCAACAACAAAATCCCCCCAAAAAACATGCAATGACCTCATTTATATTTGTTAATATACAGAGCCCGCCATCTACCAAAAAAAAAATCCCCTTTTATTAGTGGACTTTGGGAAGTCAAATGCACTGTTTGGCCTTCACAGAGACCCACGCAAAGATTTTTTGACAGTGAAATATGGATCCTGGGACAACCTTTTCAGATGCGACAGAAAGAACAGGCAAAAAGGGGGGTTGGCCTGTTGTAAAGAGTCGCTATTTGAAGATATACTGAACACCACAAATGATGTAGTTGAATTCTAACAATAAAAATCGAAAACCCAAAAACAAACGGTTGTTAAAAGCCACCAGATGCAATTCCCAACAGTTCAAGGAAAAGTATTGAAAACTGACTCCTGTCTGGAAAACCTGCAGCCCCATCCCCAAACATCTTGCTGGGGGACTTCAATCAAGACAAAAAAAAAATATAGCAAATAATGTTGTAGCAGAAAAACCCGGAGGCAGCTCAGATAAAAAACATACACATGAGCTCGAATTTCTGAAAAACACACCCTAAGTCAGCAGATAGTGGAGCCAAAAGACGGGAGAACCCCTAGACCTTATTTTCAAAAAATAATGAGAACCTGGTAAAAAACATAATATAAAAACAACAAATTTCCCTGATCACAATGTAATCGAAGCCCAGACTTACACCAAATCCTGATCACAAAATGCATACAGCTATGGGGGACCTTCACCAAATTAAACTTCAACAACAAGAACATCCTGGGACCAGGTAAACTATGCCCAAAACGAAACATGTTGGGAAGATATTTAAATAACATGGCCCCTAACCAGTCCCTTTAAAAAAGATCAACTTTCTGTAGCTGAAGTATGTTCAAGGCATATTCCCTAAAAAAAAAGGAAGAAAGTAAACTGGAGAGAGAGAGCCCCCTCACAGGAGAAGGCGAAGAATCACAAAATTCAAGAATGCTAGATTATCTGAAACACGGAAAGAAGCAAACCCAAAGGGAAGGGAAAATATTGAGCTAAAGTTACAAGACTCATACAGGGTCCGGGGAGACAAGGCTAAAGCGATTAGGAAAAAAAGGGGAAAATTGAAATATTTTGCATATGCCCAAAAAAAGGCAAAAAACCCCATCTAGTAAGGGGCCCCGCTCAGACAAAAGGATCCCCACACAGATGACAACAACGAAATGAGGAGATACTGAAATCTCAATATGAGTGTTTCAGAGCCACTAATCGTTAAAGATAGACAATCCAAATAATTTGTTTATGAATGACCCCAAACCCTGCCAATGTATGAAAATTTTTTACATAACCCTAACTCAACTAGATTTTGGAAAAATCGACGAATGCCCATGCACTCAGCCCCAGCCCCGACTCGGGAACTCTGTGTTCATTAAGAACTGCAAAAAACCCCCCTCACGGGCCTTAAGTATACTATGGAGAAGGATCATGAACAGGTGAATTCCACAGTCACAAAAACAACGGATATAGTTCCACTCCCATAGGTGGCGCAAAACATAGCTAAGAACTATAAACCAATAGCTTTAAGTCCCCATCATAAAAACTTTGGAATTCTAAGAAGCAGGGGCAAAACCCCTTGGGCTCCCAACAGTTACAACGGGCAACATGGGTTCAAAACAGGCGCTCCTGCCTTCCCTCACTGGGCCACTATGATATGGTCTTTGTACACTGGAAAAAACAAATGAGATTAGATAAAGGGAATTTGCAAAAACCTTTTACAAGTGGACCCTGGGGTAATAGACACAAAAAAGCGTGCTAAAAGGGGTACCCAAAGAGGCAGATGGATCTTCAACTTTCTAACCAATCGAACACAAAAAGTAGTGGTAAACAGTTAAACGGATATGGGCGTGTACTGTGCCCAAGGCCATATCCTGTTCCTCATCCCCATATCAGACATAAATTTAAATCATAGCACCGTATCATCCTTTTCAGACGATACTAGAATCTGCATGAGATGTCATCCTTTAGGACACGGTAAATTCCGAAGAAAAAACCAAATTTTCCAAGGGCAATGGAAAACAATATGATGTTCAATGAAGAAAAATTCCCGCTACTCTGATATGGAAAATGAAGGAAATAATAGCTAGAACAGATACTACAAACTCTAATCACACAATAGAGCGGAAAAGTAAATGAAGGACCTGGGAGTAGTAATGTTTTGGGGTCTCACCTTCAAGGATCAAACAGTTCACTTGCCTGCGAGGAAACTGATAGGATGGATAATGAGAACATTCAAGACAAGAGATGCAAGCCAAGATGATCCTTTTAAATCACTTGTTTTCCCTTTGGCTGGGAAAACTGCTGTCATTAACATCTCCTTAAAAAAAGGGGAAAATGCAG
This sequence comes from Cherax destructor, assembly GCA_009830355.1. Taxonomy (NCBI): domain Eukaryota; kingdom Metazoa; phylum Arthropoda; class Malacostraca; order Decapoda; family Parastacidae; genus Cherax; species Cherax destructor. The sequence goes on along the minus strand of WNWK01050618.1, from coordinate 6,773 downwards.
ATCCCGAGAAGTACAAAAAACCTTTTCTGCACGTATAAGTTCCATCAAACACCTTAACACTGGGAACGCCTGGAAGCACTTGACTTGTACTCACTGGAACGCAGGTGGGGAAATACATCATAATCTACACCTGGAAAAACCTGGGGGGACCCCTAATCTGCACACAGAAATCACTTCCCACGAAAGCAAAAGACTTGGAACGATGCAACATACCCCAGTGAAAAGAGGGGGCCATTAAAACACTAAGAGAAAACACAAAAAGGTCCGGGCCCAAGACGTTCAACAGCCTCCCACCAGCCATAAGGGAATTACCAATAGACCCTGGTTGTCTTCAAGAGGAGCTGGACAGATACCTAAAGTCAGTGCCGGATCAGCCTGGCTGTGGTTCGTATGTTATACTACGTGCGGCCAGCAGTAACAGCCTCGTTGATCAGGTCCTGCTCCACTAAGAGGCCTGGTCATGGACCGGGCCGCGGGGCGTTGATCCCCGAATACCCTCCAGGTAGCCATAATGCAGCTACTGTCAACAATATTGCAATCACCGTCGGTAATACTGGCATTACTGTCAGGCATTTCACAGTAATTTTCAGAAATATTGCAGTTACTATCAACTATATTTCAGTAATATCAACCATACTTCAGTACTATCAGCCATACTTCAGTACTATCAGCCATACTTCAGTACTATCAGCCATACTTCAGTACTATCAGCCATAGCTTCAGTACTATCAACCATACTTCAGTACTACCAACCATACTTCAGTACTACCAACCATACTTCAGTACTACCAACCATACTTCAGTGCTACCAACCATACTTCAGTGCTATCAACCATACTTCAGTGCTATCAACCATACTTCAGTGCTATCAACCATACTTCAGTGCTATCAACCATACTTCAGTGCTATCAACCATACTTCAGTGCTATCAACCATACTTCAGTACTATCAACCATACTTCAGTACTATCAACCATACTTCAGTACTATCAACCATACTTCAGTACTATCAATTATACTTCAGTACTATCAACCATACTTCAGTACTATCAACCATACTTCAGTACTATCAACCATACTTCAGTACTATCAACCATACTTCAGTCTATCAACCTATTTCAGTACTATCAACCATACTTCAGTACTATCACCATACTTCAGTACTATCAACCATCCTTCAGTACTATCAACCATACTTCCCCAATGTACTATCAACCATACTTCAGTACTATCAACCATACTTCAGTACTATCAACCATACTTCAGTACTATCAACCATACTTCAGTACTATCAACCATACTTCAGTACTTAAACAACCAAATAACTCAGTACTATCAACCATACTTCAGTACTATCAACCATACTTCAGTACTATCAACCATACTTCAGTACTATCAACCATACTTCAGTACTATCAACCATACTTCAGTACTATCAACCATACTTCAGTACTATCAACCCTACTTCAGTACTATCAACATACTTCAGTACTATCAACCATACTTCAGTACTATCAACCCTACTTCAGTACTATAATCATACTTCAGTACTATCAATCATACTTCAGTACTATCAATCATACTTCGTACTATCAATCATACTTCGTACTATCAACCTACTTCATACTATCAACATACTTCAGTACTATCAACCATACTTCAGTACTATCAACCATACTTCAGTACTATCAACCCTACTTCAGTACTATCAATCATACTTCAGTACTATCAACCATACTTCAGTACTATCAATCATACTTGTACTATCAACATACGTACTATCAATCATACTTCTGTACTATCAATCATACTTCGTACTATCAACCCTACTTCAGTACTATCAACCCTACTTCAGTACTATCCCCAATTTATTACTTCAGTACTATCAACCCTACTTCAGTACTTATCAACCATACTTCAGTACTATCAACCATACTTCCGTACTTTCAATAATACTGATGCCTATGTCAGCAGCACCACACCTACTGTCAACTATAATACATTCACTGTCTGTCATATTTGCAGCTCCTATCAGTCATAGAGCAGTCACTGTTAATTATACTGCAACCACTGTCAGACATACTTCGGCTACTGTCAGCCAAAGAGCACAAACTGATAAGTCATATTTTAGTTACTGTCAACGATGCAATAGCAATGGAAAGCCATGCTGTAGCTACTTCAGTTATATTGCAAGTACTATGAGTTCTACTGCAGTCATTGACAGCTATACAGCAGCCACTGTCAGCCATAGAACAGCCATGGTCAGTTATACCCGTGTCTCGGAGTCAAAAAAAAAAAAAACACTAGATTAATGCAAAAAAGAAAATATATTATAAGATCGTGTTCAGAATATGGAATAAAGTTTAGTAATAACATTACGAAAGTAAGGAAAGTATTCAATAATAATATTATAATTCTCAGTTATATTACTCAAGTGATACTGGTTTTCACTGAACAAATAAAGAATGCCTCATCTTATCGGCTTCAAACTATTAACACTGTTGCATTCCATATGAAGCAAGACCCCAGGTCGAAGAAATTTGATATTTTAGTGAAATTGTACAGAATACTTAGATTCGTTGGATTCATCGTATTTTTAAAACAGTATATACATGGAATGTTTGGCTGGCTTCAAACTCTCCTGTTGATGGGCCTTATTAGAAGAAGGCAATTTAAAATCACCAATGCTGATTTTAAATTGCCAGTTTTATTTAAACAACTGGTCTCCCTGTAACAACTAGAGAATGGCTCTTCTGGTCTGCTACAAACACTGTAGTGTTGCTGTTTCTTAATTGGAAGTGTTTTTGTATTAAAGCTGAACTTTCTACTTGCCATTTTGTCAGTTTTATAGTTTTTATAAATTTCTTTAAATCTAATATGTCGCTTTTAAAAACAGAAATAATTGTAGAAAATTTTAAGTTGAACTGAAATTCAAAAGATAGTTCAGAAATATTGAAAACTCACGTTTATACTGTGTTTTTACTGTGTTTATACTGTGTTTTTTACTGTGTTTTTAATTTACAGCAGTTTAGTGACCCTTTAAACACTGCTGAACGTGATTCCAAAACGTTTCATTTAACTTCCTTTATGCTTATCGTCATTAACTTCATAACGCTTTGTCTGATCGGCTTCAAATTTCCAACCCTGGTTAACTATTAACAGGTGAAGGTTCTTGAAATAGTTGACAAGTCCAGATGTCCTCTGTAATTTCATATAAACCATTCCCGAAATTGGTTTACTTGAGATAACTTTAGAAAGCCTCTTCTGATCAGCTTCAGAATTTGAACATTCGTGTACTTAACCAAATAAAAGGTTGGTATTGTTAATAATCTGTGTAGGTGCCAGTGTGGCGCTTTTAATCTCGGAATAGTATAGTAATATTATGTATGATACAACAGGATAATATATCCTGATGATGCCTTCATGATGGGCGGCTTTTTGATCAAAGGAACTGGACTCTAATCTCTTGTCTGAAAGTCTGAAAGCTGGCCACTTAGGTCACTGAAAGGTGTTCCAGTCATGTGCAGCATTGCCTAGAAGAAAAGTGGGTAGTGAATGAATGTGTAGATCAGTTGGGGTAAATTTCTGGCTAGACAAGTACCGCAAGGAACTTGGTATTCCATTCCATGACAGTAAAACTTCTATATAGCAAACATGACGTGTATGCCATGGACGTTGTGCCACTCTTTGGTGCATGACTCACTGCATTAGCTAAATTGTCTAAGAGTTTAGATTTATGGAAGACAAAGGTGAAGGTGTGTGCGGGACACAAGGAAGTTGTATTATTACCAGAGGAGAGTGAGCAAAAATTTCCAAAATGTTATGAAAACGTCCAGAAACGCTTTTGGTAAAAGCAGAAAAATTGGTCAGCAAACAACAAGAAACAGCGGAGAATAGTGAAGCAAAATCTTTCGTAGTACCATTTATACAAACAGCCGGAGTACTAGAAATAACATAGATGAACTAACACTACAGTAATGAATGAAACATTGTTCACTCTAAAAAAAGAGGGACGTGCCTGCTGAATTCCCTACACAGGATATAAATGATTCCAAACAGATATAACCAACGGAAAAGGGAACAGAGTTGCTGCGTATGAAGGGAAAATATGTTTGGCTGCAGTTTCTCGAAGAGCATGAAAAGCTAATCTTAGGTAACCATGGTCAACTTTTTTAGGATGAAATTGCTCAGGCATCTAGTAATGAAATTTTTATTTTAATGGGAGATTTTCACTTTAGCCAAATCATTTGGAGCAATTTGACAGGTAACCCAGAGCCTAGCGACTCTGTCGAGGACTTGATCCGTTGTCCATGTTTACAACAGACACAACACTGTAGACACTAAACATCAAAACGATTTTAGGGTGTCACTAACTGTGTCCTGCTGTTACATCCCATAGCTCCAGTACCTTTACTGGTACATTTCCTCTCATACCTTTCAATACCATATATAAATGTATATTAGAAATTGAAGATCCACATTGGAAATAATTCTTCATGTATAAAAGAATGAACAAAACTGTCAAGAATACCATCAGTTTATTGACAGTTTGAATGTTTCATTCATAATCAGAATCTAAAAAAAGCTTCGAGGAATACCAGTAAAGTTGAGACTTCTTAAATCTTACATTGACATCCACTTTCCTATATAAATAAAGTATTATAGAAGATCAGCTTTAGAATAAAGAAGACAAGTTGACCTGAAACTATTTGAAGCAAATTTTGATTCTGATTAGAAAGAATCCGAAACGTCAGTTAAAAAATGAATTTCCAATGATAATGGTAACTATGTATATACATGCTATTATCAACCTATCTGTCTATCTATTTTTTCTACCTATATATTTTTTTATTTATTTATTAACACATCGGCCGTTTCCCACCAAGGCAGGGTGGCCCAAAAAAGAAAAAGTTTCACCATCATTCACTCCATCCCTGTCTTGCCAGAGGTGCGCTTACACTACAGTTATAAAACTGCAACAGTAACACCCTCCTTCAGGTGCAGAACTGTCTTCCCATTCCCCGGGCTCAAGTCCTGCCCAACGGTTTTCGAATCCTTACTAAATATTTCTTCCTCACCTTACAGACGTCAAGTCCTAAAACCATTTATCTCCATTCCCTATCTAACATACTACCATGATTGCTGGAAGTTCAACCCTTTACACAAAACCTCCTTTATCCTCCAACCTCCAACCTTTTCTAGGCCAAATCTACCTTGTGTTCCCTCCACTACAGATTTATACACTCGAATCATTTTATTTTGTTCCACCCTCTATATGTCCGGGAAACCCCTCATAACCCTCCTCAGCCCTCTGGATAACAGTTTTTTGGGAATCCGCCCCCTCCTCCCTAAATTCCAACTACGAATTCTCTGCATTATATTCACACCACACATTGACCTCAGACACGACATCTTCATTGCTTCCAGCCTTTTTTCCTTGTCAACATTCACTAACCATGCTTTTCACCCAAAAGAGCGTTGGTATACATACCAACATTCCCCTCTTTGCTTCCATGGACAAAGTTATTTGTCTCCACAGACTTCTCAGTGCACCACTCACCTTTTTTCCTCGTCAATATTATGATTCACCTCATTTTTTATAGACCCATCTGCGACGTCCCTCCCATTCACCCCCTCCTTTTTCTCCCCCTCCAACTGACACCCCGTCCCGTTACCTAATTTTTTTTTTATCCTCATCACCTTCTTTTCCTATATTCACTTTTAATTTTTTTCTTTTTATACCCACCAAACTCATCAACCAATTCCAACTTCTTTCAGAATCCCCCAAAACCAAGTGTCATCAGCAAAGAGCAACTGTGACAACTCCCCTTTGTGTTGATTTTTTTCTTTTAACCCCACACCTCTTGCCAACATCCGAGCATTCACTTCTTTACAATCCTCTATAAATTTGAAAATTATGGTGACATCCCATCCATGTCTAAGGCCTACTTTTACTGGGAAATAATCTTCCTCTCGCCTGCATACTCAAACCCTGAGTTCCCTCGTAAAGATTTCCCTTCCCTACTTTCAATAACCCCCTTAATTTCTTTTTGCAACATCTGCCACATTGCCCCCTATCCACCTATCACACGCCTGTTCCAAATCCATAAATCCACAAACCCCTTTACCCTTATCTAAAACTGTTCACCATATTTTCCTGCAAAATTTGGTCTACCCCCCCCCTACCCTTCCTAAAGCCCCCTTTTTCCACCCATCCTGCTCTCAGTTTAATCTTAATTCTTTCAATAATAAGTCTACTACACACTTTACCAGGTATACTAAAGACTTTTTTCCCCTATAATTTTATTTCTCTTTGTTCATTTGTTTATACAAAGGAACATACAGCTCTCTGCCAATCCCTATACCTTACCCTCTTCCATACATTTATTAAATAAAAGACTAACCAACCCAAAACTTTCCCCACCTGTTTTAACTTTTTACTTTATCCCATCAATACCACTGCTTTACTCCCTTTCATTTCCCCTGCCTCATGCCTTCCCCACTCCTATAAGATGTTATTCCCCCTTTCCCCTATACCGAATCACAGCTTCCCTATCTTATCAACATTTAATTAAAAACCTCAAAATATTCCCTCCATTTTTTGATCCCTTTATTCTCCTTTAATAACTCTTCTCCAGTTTTAACTGTCAAATCATTTGTTCCCAGTCTTCCTCAACTTATTAATCTCACTCCCAAAAATTTTTCTTATTTTCAAAAAATTTGTTGATAACATCTCACCCCCTCTCTCATTTGCCTTTTTTACATTGCTTCACC